>JAWNOR010000357.1:0-162482 GCA_035045885.1 Drosophila borealis | reverse complement strand
AAAATAAATTTTTAAAAAATCTGCGAAATCGTGTTCAATACGATCGGATGCCAACAACAAATATTTTTATTACAGTTCTTGGCATATTTTCCTAGGTGCTTGATTGAATTTAAAAATTTGATGAAATATTCTTATGTAGGGCTTTAAAAGTAAGCTATAAACTAAAATCTGTGTTTTTCTGTCTGTTGGCAAACGAATAAAACACGAATTAAAATCATTTTTTAAAAAAATCTGCGAAATCGTGTTCAATACGATCGGATGCCAACAACAAATATTTTTATTACAGTTCTTGGCATATTTTCCTAGGTGCTTGATTGAATTTAAAAATTTGATGAAATATTCTTATGTAGGGCTTTAAAAGTAAGCTATAAACTAAAATCTGTGTTTTCTGTCGTTTGGCAAAAAATAAAACATGAATTAAAATCATTTTTTAAAAAAATCTGCGAAATCGTGTTCAATACGATCGGATGCCAACAACAAATATTTTTATTACAGTTCTTGGCATATTTTCCTAGGTGCCTGATTGAATTTAAAAATTTTGATGAAATATTCTTATGTAGGGCTTTAAAAGTAAGCTATAAACTAAAATCTGTGTTTTCTGTCTTTTGGCAAAAGAATAAAACACGAATTAAAATAATTTTTTAAAAAAAATCTGCGAAATCGTGTTCAATACGATCGGATGCCAACAACAAATATTTTTATTACAGTTCTTGGCATATTTTCCTAGGTGCTTGATTGAATTTAAAAATTTGATGAAATATTCTTATGTAGGTCTTTAAAAGTAAGCTATAAACTAAAATCTGTTTTTTCTGTCTTTTGGCAAACGAATAAAACACGAATTAAAATCATTTTCTAAAAAAAATCTGGGAAATCGTGTTAAATACGATCGGATGCCAACATTAAATATTTTTATTACAGTTCTTGGCATATTTTCCTAGGTGCTTGATTGAATTTAAAAATTTGATGAAATATTCTTATGTAGGGCTTTAAAAGTAAGCCATAAACTAAAATCTGTGTTTTCTGTCTGTTGGCAAAAGAATAAAACACGAATCAATTAAAATCAATTTTTATAAAAAATCTGCGAAATCGTGTTCAATACGATCGGATGCCAACAACAAATATTTTTATTACAGTTCTTGGCATATTTTCCTAGGTGCTTGATTGAATTTAAAAATTTGATGAAATATTCTTATGTAGGGCTTTAAAAGTAAGCTATAAACTAAAATCTGTGTTTTCTGTCTGTTGGCAAAATAATAAAACATGAATATAAAATCATTTTTTAAAAAAATCTGCGAAATCGTGTTCAATACGATCGGATGCCAACAACAAATATTTTTATTACAGTTCTTGGCATATTTTCCTAGGTGCTTGATTGAATTTAAAATATTCTTATGTCAGGGCTTTAAAAGTAAGCTATAAACTAAAATCTGTGTTTTCTGTCTGTTGGCAAAAGAATAAAACACGAATCAATTAAAATCATTTTTTAAAAAAAATCTGCGAAATCGTGTTCAATACGATCGGATGCCAACAACAAATATTTTTATTACAGTTCTTGGCATATTTTCTAGGTGCTTGATTGAATTTTAAAACTTTGATGAAATATTCTTATGTAGGGCTTTCAAAAGTAAGCTATAAACTAAAATCTGTGTTTTCTGTCTGTTGGCAAAAGAATAAAACACGAATTAATTAAAATCATTTTTTATAAAAAAATCTGCGAAATCGTGTTCAATACGATCGGACGCCAACAACAAATATTTTTATTACAGTTCTTGTCATATTTTCCTAGGTTGCCTGATTGAATTTAAAAATTTGATGAAATATTCTTATGTAGGGCTTTAAAAGTAAGCTATAAACTAAAATCTGTGTTTTCTGTCTTTTGGCAAAAAATAAAACACGAATTAAAATCATTTTCTAAAAAATCTGGGAAATCGTGTCAAATACGATCGGATGCCAACCACAAAAATTTGTATTACAGTTCTTGACATATTTTCCTAGGTGCTTGATTGCATTTAAAAATTTGATAAAATATTCTTATGTAGGGCTTTAAAAGTAAGCTGTATACCTAAAATCTATGTTTTCTGTCTGTTGGCAAAAGAATAAAACACGAATCAAATAAAATAATTTTTTAAAAAAATCTGCGAAATCGTGTTCAATACGATCGGATGCCAACAACAAAAATTTTTATTACAGTTACTTGGCATATTTTCCTAGGTGCTTGATTGAATTTAAAAATTTGATGAAATATTCGTATGTAGGGCTTTAAAAGTAGGCTATAAACTAAAATCTGTGTTTTCTGTCTTTTGGCAAAAGAATAAAACACGAATTAAAATCATTTTTAAAAAAAAACTGCGAAATTGTGTTCAAAACGATCGGATGCCAACAACAAATATTTTTATTACAGTTCTTGGCATATTTTCCTAGGTGCTTGATTGAATTTAAAAATTTGATAAAATATTCTTATGTAGGGCTTTAAAAGTAAGCTATATACTAAAATCTGTGTTTTCTGTCTGTTGGCAAAAGAATAAAACACGAATCAATTAAAATCATTTTTAAAATAAATCTGTGAAATAAAAAAAATGATGAAATATTCTCATGTTGGGCTATCAAAAGGAAGCTATAAACTACAAACTGTGCTTTCTGTCTGTTGGCAAAAGAATAAAACACGTATCAATTAAAATAATTTTTTTATAAAAAAATCTGCGAAATCGTGTTCAATACGATCGGATGCCAACCACAAAAATTTGTATTACAGTTCTTGACATATTTTCCTAGGTGCTTGATTGTATTTAAAAATTTGATAAAATATTCTTATGTAGGGCTTTAAAAGTAAGCTATAAACTAAAATCTGTGTTTTCTGTCTGTTGGCAAAAGAATAAAACACGAATCAATTAAAATCATTTTTTAAAAAAATCTACGAAATCGTGTTCAATACGATCGGACGCATATCATATTCGGTTGTTGAATTTAAAAATTTGATGAAATATTCTTATGTAGGGCTTTAAAAGTAAGCTATGTACTAAAATATTTTTATTACAGTTCTTGGCATATTTTCCTAGGTGCCTGATTGAATTTAAAAATTTGATGAAATATTCTTATGTAGGGCTTTAAAAGTAAGCTATAAACTAAAATCTGTGTTTTCTGTCTTTTGGCAAAAAATAAAACACGAATTAAAATCATTTTTAAAAAAATCTGGGAAATCGTGTCAAATACGATCGGATGCCAACAACAAAAATTTTTATTACAGTTCTTGACATATTTTCCTAGGTGCTTGATTGTATTTAAAAATTTGATGAAATATTCTTATGTAGGGCTTTAAAAGTAAGCTATATACTTAAAATCTGTGTTTTCTGTCTGTTGGCAAAAGAATAAAACACGAATCAATTAAAATCATTTTTTAAAAAAATCTGCGAAATCGTGTTCAAAACGATCGGATGCCAACAACAAATATTTTTATTACAGTTCTTGGCATATTTTCCTAGGTGCTTGATTGAATTTAAAAATTTGATGAAATATTCTTATGTAGGGCTTTAAAAGTAAGCTATAAACTAAAATCTGTGTTTTCTGTCTGTTGGCAAAAGAATAAAACACGAATCAATTAAAATCAATTTTTATAAAAATCTGCGAAATCGTGTTCAATACGATCGGATGCCAACAACAAATAATTTTTATTACAGTTCTTGGCATATTTTCCTAGGTGCTTGATTGAATTTAAAAATTTGATGAAATATTCTTATGTAGGGCTTTAAAAAGTAAGCCATAAACTAAAATCTGTGTTTTTCTGTCTGTTGGCAAAAGAATAAAACACGAATCAATTAAAATCATTTTTAAAAAAAATCTGCGAAATCGTGTTTAATACGATCGGATGCCAACAACAAATATTTTTATTACAGTTCTTGGCATATTTTCCTAGGTGCTTGATTGAATTTAAAAATTTGATAAAAATATTCTTATGTAGGGCTTTAAAAGTAAGCTATAAACTAAAATCTGTGTTTTCTGTCTGTTGGCAAACGAATAAAACACGAATTAAAATGATTTTTTAAAAAAATCTGTGAAATCGTGTTCAATACGATCGGATGCCAACAACAAATATTTGTATTACAGTTCTTGGCATATTTTCCTAAGTGCTTAATTGAATTTAAAAATTTGATGAAATATTCTTATGTAGGGCTTTAAAAGTAAGCTATAAACTAAAAACTGTGTTTTCTGTCTGTTGGCAAAAGAATAAAACACGAATCAATTAAAATCATTTTTTATAAAAAAATCTGCGAAATCGTGTTCAATACGATCGGATGCCAACAACAAAAATTTTTATTACAGTTCTTGACATATTTTCCTAGGTGCTTGATTGAATTTAAAAATTTGATGAAATATTCTTATGTAGGGCTTTAAAAGTAAGCTATAAACTAAAATCTGTGTTTTCTGTCTGTTGGCAAAAGAATAAAACACGAATCAATTAAAATCATTTTTAAAAAAAATCTACGAAATCGTGTTCAATACGATCGGACGCCAACAACAAATATTTTTATTACAGTTCTTGGCATATTTTCCTAGGTGCCTGATTGAATTTAAAAATTTGATGAAATATTCTTATGTAGGGCTTTAAAAGTAAGCTATAAACTAAAATCTGTGTTTTAAGTCGTTTGGCAAAATAATAAAACATGAATTAAAATCATTTTTTAAAAAAATCTGGGAAATCGTGTTTAATACGATCGGATGCCAACAACAAATATTTTTATTACAGTTCTTGGCATATTTTCCTAGGTGCTTGATTGAATTTAAAAATTTGATGAAATATTCTTATGTAGGGCTTTAAAAGTAAGCTATAAACTAAAATCTGTGTTTTCTGTCTGTTGGCAAAAGAATAAAACACGAATCAATTAAAATCATTTTTAAAAAAATCTGTGAAATAAAAATTTGATGAAATATTCTTATGTAGGGCTTTAAAAGTAAGCTATATACTAAAATCTGTGTTTTCTGTCTGTTGGCAAAAGAAATAAAACACGAATCAATTAAAATCATTTTATAAAAAATATCTACGAAATCGTGTTCAATACGATCGGACGCCAACAACAAATATTTTTATTACAGTTCTTGGCATATTTTCCTAGGTGCCTGATTGAATTTAAAAATTTGATGAAATATTCTTATGTAGGGCTTTAAAAGTAAGCTATAAACTAAAATCTGTGTTTTTATGTCGTTTGGCAAAATAATAAAACATGAATTAAAATCATTTTTAAAAAAATCTGGGAAATCGTGTTTAATACGATCGGATGCCAACAACAAATATTTTTATTACAGTTCTTGGCATATTTTCCTAGGTGCTTGATTGAATTTAAAATATTCTTATGTAGGGCTTTAAAAGTAAGCTATAAACTAAAATCTGTTTTTCTGTCTGTTGGCAAAAGAATAAAAAACGAATCAATTAAAATCATTTTTAAAAAAAATCTGTGAAATAAAAATTTGATGAAATATTCTTATGTAGGGCTTTAAAAGTAAGCTAAATTAAAATCTGTGTTTTCTGTCTGTTGGCAAAAGAATAAAACACGAATCAATTAAAATAATTTTTTTATAAAAAAAATCTGCGAAATCGTGTTCAATACGATCGGATGCCAACAACAAAAATTTTTATTACAGTTCTTGACATATTTTCCTAGGTGCTTGATTGAATTTAAAAATTTGATGAAATATTCTTATGTAGGGCTTTAAAAGTAAGCTATATACTAAAATCTGTGTTTTCTGTCTGTTGGCAAAAGAATAAAACACGAATCAATTAAAATCATTTTTTAAAAAAATCTGCGAAATCGTGTTCAATACGATCGGATGCCAACAACAAATATTTTTATTACAGTTCTTGGCATATTTTCCTAGGTGCTTGATTGAATTTAAAAATTTGATGAAATATTCTTATGTAGGGCTTTAAAAGTAAGCTATAAACTAAAATCTGTGTTTTAAGTCGTTTGGCAAAATAATAAAACATGAATTAAAATCATTTTTTAAAAAAATCTGGGAAATCGTGTTTAATACGATCGGATGCCAACAACAAATATTTTTATTACAGTTCTTGGCATTTTTTCCTAGGTGCTTGATTGAATTTAAAATATTCTTATGTAGGGCTTTAAAAGTAAGCTATAAACTAAAATCTGTGTTTTCTGTCTGTTGGCAAAAGAATAAAACACGAATCAATTAAAATCATTTTTAAAAAATCTGTGAAATAAAAATTTGATGAAATATTCTTATGTAGGGCTTTAAAAGTAAGCTATATACTAAAATCTGTGTTTTCTGTCTGTTGGCAAAAGAATAAAACACGAATCAATTAAAATCATTTAAAAAAAATATGCGAAATCGTGTTTTCATACGATCGGACAACAACAAATATTTTGATAACAGTTCTTGGCATATTTTCCTAGGTGCCTGATTGAATTTAAAAATTTGATGAAATATTCTTATGTAGGGCTTTAAAAGTAAGCTATAAAATCTGTGTTTTAAGTCGTTTGGCAAAATAATAAAACATGAATTAAAATCATTTTTTAAAAAAATCTGGGAAATCGTGTTTAATACGATCGGATGCCAACAACAAATATTTGTATTACAGTTCTTGGCATTTTTTCCTAGGTGCTTGATTGAATTTTAAATATTCTTATGTAGGGCTTTAAAAGTAAGCTATAAACTAAAATCTGTGTTTTCTGTCTTTTGGCAAAAGAATAAAACATGAATTAAAATCATTTTTATAAAAAAAATCTGCGAAATCGTGTTCAATACGATCGGATGCCAACAACAAATATTTTTATTACAGTTCTTGGCATATTTTCCTAGGTGCTTGATTGAATTTAAAAATTTGATGAAATATTCTTATGTAGGGCTTTAAAAGTAAGCTATATACTAAAATCTGTGTTTTCTGTCTGTTGGCAAAAGAATAAAACACGAATCAATTAAAATCATTTTTAAAAAAAATCTACGAAATCGTGTTCAATACGATCGGACGCCAACAACAAATATTTTTATTACAGTTCTTGGCATATTTTCCTAGGTGCCTGATTGAATTTAAAAATTTGATGAAATATTCTTATGTAGGGCTTTAAAAGTAAGCTATAAACTAAAATCTGTGTTTTAAGTCGTTTGGCAAAATAATAAAACATGAATTAAAATCATTTTTAAAAAAATCTGGGAAATCGTGTTTAATACGATCGGATGCCAACAACAAATATTTTTATTACAGTTCTTGGCATTTTTTCCTAGGTGCTTGATTGAATTTAAAATATTCTTATGTAGGGCTTTAAAAGTAAGCTATAAACTAAAATCTGTGTTTTAAGTCGTTTGGCAAAATAATAAAACATGAATTAAAATCATTTTTTAAAAAAAATCTGCGAAATCGTGTTCAATACGATCGGATGCCAACAACAAATATTTTTATTACAGTTCTTGGCATATTTTCCTAGGTGCCTGATTGAATTTAAAAATTTGATGAAATATTCTTATGTAGGGCTTTAAAAGTAAGCTATAAACTAAAATCTGTGTTTTCTGTCTGTTTGGCAAAAGAATAAAACACGAATCAATTAAAATCAATTTTTATAAAAATCTGCGAAATCGTGTTCAATACGATCGGATGCCAACAACAAATATTTTTATTACAGTTCTTGGCATATTTTCCTAGGTGCCTGATTGAATTTAAAAATTTGATGAAATATTCTTATGTAGGGCTTTAAAAGTAAGCTATAAACTAAAATCTGTGTTTTAAGTCGTTTGGCAAAATAATAAAACATGAATTAAAATCATTTTTAAAAAAAATCTGGGAAATCGTGTTTAATACGATCGGATGCCAACAACAAATATTTTTATTACAGTTCTTGGCATTTTTTCCTAGGTGCTTGATTGAATTTAAAATATTCTTATGTAGGGCTTTAAAAGTAAGCTATAAAACTAAAATCTGTGTTTTCTGTCTGTTGGCAAAAGAATAAAACACGAATCAATTAAAATCATTTTTTAAGAAAAATCTGTGAAATAAAAATTGTATGAAATATTCTTATGTAAGGCATTAAAAGTAAGCTATATACTAAAATCTGTGTTTTCTGTCTGTTGGCAAAAGAATAAAACAGCGAATTAATTAAAATCAATTTTTATAAAAATCTGCGAAATCGTGTTCAATACGATCGGATGCCAACAACAAATATTTTTATTACAGTTCTTGTCATATTTTCCTAGGTGCTTGATTGAATTTAAAAATTTGATGAAATATTCGTATGTAGAGTTTTTAAAGTAAGCCATAAACTATAATCTGTGTTTTCTGTCTGTTGGCAAAAGAATAAAACACGAAATAAAATCGTGTTTTCATACGATCGGACAACAACAAATATTTTGATTACAGTTCTTGGCATATTTTCCTAGGTGCCTGATTGTATTTAAAAATTTGATGAAAAATTCTTATGTAGGGCTTTAAAAGTAAGCTATAAACTAAAATCTGTGTTTTAAGTCGTTTGGCAAAATAATAAAACATGAAATTAAAATCATTTTTTAAAAAAATCTGGGAAATCGTGTTCAATACGATCGGACGCCAACAACAAATATTTTTATTACAGTTACTTGGCATATTTTCCTAGATGCTTGATTGATATTAAAAATTTGATGAAATATTCTTATGTAGGGCTTTAAAAGTAAGGCATATACTAAAATCTGTGTTTTCTGTCTGTTGGCAAAAGAATAAAACACGAATTGTTGGATCAAAAGCGTTTTTTTGACCTTTTAAGAATCTTATCTCAAGTGGGCGTGTGTGGATGGTATGAAGTTTTAATAAAGGTTTTACAACTTGATGAGCAACACGACTGACTTCTATGATGATGCTTACAGAACTGATTTCTTAACATAAATTAAGATTAAAGGGACCGAGCAATTACAGAGTTCGAAAGAGAGCGAGACTTCGTACATGTGTATGAGTGCTTATGACATTCAAATAGAAGAGAATTAGCATAATCTTAACATAATCTGCTTTGACATTGCTATTGATACCCTGACTAATGTATATATGAGGTATATGACCGAACATCCCGGCCGCCTTGAAAGAATTGTCTTTCAAGAGACAGGTAGAACAGCTAGCTTATGTACTGGCCGGCAACAGAGTCCAGAGGCAGTGCGAATATATGCGTCACGAACACGGTCATCTTTGCCACTCACAACAGACTCAACACGCCCTAATTTCCAGTGTAATGGCGGTGTGTTGTCCTCATGTATGATGACCATAGAGTCAACTGTGAGATTTGGGGAAGCCGAAGTCCACTTTGTCCTGGCTCGAAGCTCGTTCACATACTCCGCAGACCAACGACGCCAGAATTGCTGTTTAACAGCTGTGATCTGCTCGTAACGATCCAAGTTGGAGATGTTGTTGGTGACAATCTCACGCTCGGGCAAAGCGCGCGGTGCATCTCCATTTAGAAAGTGTCCTGCAGTGAGAGCGCTGAAGTCGTTGGGATCAGATGATAGCGGTGACAGCGGGCGAGAGTTGAGTACTGCTTCTATCTCAACGACTGCGGTATTCAGTTCCTCAAAGGTGAACCGGGTGTTAGCGAGGGTACGCACCAGCAGACTCTTTGCGCTCTTGACAGCGGCCTCCCAAAGACCGCCAAAGTGTGGAGCCCTAGGTGGAATGAAATGAAAGGTTATCTCTTCAGAGGAACAATATGATAGGATAGCATCTTGAGTGCTAGTGTTGAACATGAACTTCTTTAACTCGAGTAGCTTGTTGGATGCTCCGACAAAATTTGTGGCGTTGTCACAATAGATGTGCGATACTGGTCCACGACGGGCAACCATGCGTTTCAACGATTCCAAAAACTTATTCGTTGAAAGATCTGACACGATTTCAATGTGAACGGCCTTTACGGCCATGCAGACATATATGGCGATATAGGATTTTGTGGGACCCTTGCCACGTATTCGAAGATAGGTGTTCACTGGACCGCAGAAGTCGACTCCAACGTGGCGAAATGGCTTGTCTGTGGATAAGCGCTCAGGTGGCAGGGAACCCATGACTTGACGAAGTAGAACTGGACGATATCTGACACAGTGTACACAAGAACGAACAATGCTGCGTGCTAAAGCTCTTGCGTTTATGACCCAGAATTGAAGCCGCAGCAGTCCGACTAATGCCTTTGGTCCTGCATGGTAATTGCGCAAATGAAGATGCCGAACATAATTGTGGACAAATTGCGATTCCTTGGGAACAAGTAAAGGATGCCTTTGACGAGAGGGGATATCAGCATGCTCGAGTCTGCCGCCAACCTTAATGAGCTCGTATCCAGAAGAGTCATCTATGAAGGGGCTGAGAAATTTCAGATTGCTTTTCAAATCTTTTTGTTTCCTTAGCAATTGCAAATCTTCCTTGAAATAGTGCTGTTGGATGATCCTGATGATGCAGTGCAACGCGTGGCGAAGTTCTTCTGGGCATGGCGGCGAACTTTCGACAGGGTGTTCCTTTTTGGCAATATGGTAAAACCGGAACATATATGCCATAACTCGAAGCGCCCGAATGTATGAACTAGTTCCGTTCAGCCAGTCCAGAATAGCATTACTTTCGATAATTGCAGCAAATGTAGACTTCCGTTTTTCAGCATCGATAATGTCCATGTCCAAATCATTGTCGAATTGTTGGCAGGGCCATTGAGTCTCGGAATCACGCAGAAACGCAGGTCCTGTAAACCAAATTGATTGCTGGAGCTCATTAGCTGGGCATCCACGTGACACGATGTCAGCAGGGTTCAATTTTGACGGTACATGTCTCCACTTTCCATCTGCTGTTTGATCTTGTATAATGGATACTCTATTTCCAACAAATGTCGACAAGGTGATAGAGTGTTGTTGCAGCCAGTGCAAGACAATCTGCGAATCAGACCAGAAATGCGCGCTGTGCGGCTTGCCGATGAATATGTTTTTGACAGTTGTATATAACTTACTCAGAAGTTGAGCTCCGCTTAACTCTAATCGAGGAAGCGTCAGCTTTTTGACAGGAGCCACCCGAGATTTAGCAGTCAGAAGCTGAACCTGGACATTGCCAAACGAGTCCGTGGAACGCACATATACGCAACAGCCGTAAGCACGTATTGATGCGTCACAGAAAAAGTGCAGTTGTATGTCTGTGAGCTCAGCTTGCAAGCAAAAACGGGGTACTGAATCGACGACAATTCCTTGAGAGACGTTACGCAGTTTCTCCATGCTTGTAGAAGTGATTGCGGAACAGATTCATCCCAGGCGAGTTTTAGCAGCCATAGCTCCTGTATGATGATTTTCGAGACGATAATGATTGGTGCCAGCAATCCTAATGGATCGAACAGAGAAGACGCAGTCGAGAGAATAGTCCTCTTTGTGACTGTTGAATACAATTTTTGGGCTTAAATTCAAATAGTAGCACATCACGACGTTGATCCCAAGCTACGCCAAGTGCGCTAGTGACAGCGTTTTCATCCAAGTTTAAATCCTTTACCGATTCGTCGTCCCTGACGGCGGGATGATTGGAGTGCCACTTAACCAATGGGAAGTGTCCTCGGCGAAGTATCTCGGTGACCTCGTGTTTGATGTTCTGCAACTCGATGAGCTCGTTTGCTCCGCATAGCAGATCATCAACATAAAACGATGATTTTACAATGGATGCGCCAATGGGAAACTCGTTGACATGCAGATCTGCCAGATATTGCAAACTGCGAACTGCTAAGTATGGGGCCGAGGCCGTTCCATACGTCACTGTATTTAGCTCAAAGGTCTGCAAATCGGCATCAGGGGATGCTCTCCAAAATATATATTGAAATTTCCGATCCACTGGGCTGACTAAAACTTGTCTATACATTTTCGTAATGTCCGCTGTGATGGCGTAACGAACCAATCGAAAACGAAGGAGAAGTATATACAGATCTTCTTGGATTGTTGGGCCAACGAGAAGCAAATCATTCAATGAATGCTGGGACGATGTAGTGCACGAGGCGTCAAACACGACTCGTAACTTCGTTGATGCACTGCTGGGTTTAAAAACACAATGGTGAGGTATATAAAAGTGTGGCTCACTTAATCTCGGATTCGTCACTAAAGTCATATGGCCAAGATCCTCATATTCTTTCATGAAAGTTACATATTGCGATTGAACAGTAAGCTGCTGACTGAGGCGCCTCTCGAGCGATAAAAAACGACGACGTGCAACATCGCTTGAGTTGCCAAGGCACATTGGATCTCCCTTGAAAGGTAGACGCACAACAATCCTGCCGTTATTCATCTGTGTTGTCCTTGAATACATATCTTCACAGAGCCGATGTTCTGGATTGATTGACTTTGGAGAATTTTCTAGAGCATCAATGCTCCACAGTAATTGAAGATTTTTGTCAATTGACTCCTCCACAGAAAGCAAGCACGTTGATGACTGCTTAGCTGACTGATGACGATACTTGCCAGACACAACCCATCCAAGCAACGTTTTCTGAAGGACTGGCAAATTGTCTCCGAGCTTAATCTGTCCAACAGCCAGGCATTCGAAAAATGCCTCGGTGCCGAGAAGGAGATCAATCCGACCTGACCTGTGGAAAGTTTCGTCCGCAAGTGGTGTATTCGCGGGCAACCTCCAATCTGACGTGTCGATTTCCGAATCCGGCTGGTAGGCAATGTGAGACGTTATGCAGAACTGTAGTGTTACTTCAAATGGTGACAAACGAGATTTAATTCCAGTAGTTGTACAGTTGTTAATTTGAGTCGAGGTCTCTCCTATGCTGCGGATTTCGAAATGATGCTTCTCACGGCGTAGATGCAGCCGTTGGGCGAATTGATCAGTTATGAAATTGACTTGGGAACATGAGTCAAGCAATGCTCTGCCTTGTTTATACGCCCCTGATGAATCTCGCACTAGTACCTTTGCAGTAGCAAGAATTATTTGTCCGCCTGGCGATTGATTCATATGCGAGTGCGTTGCAGCAGGAGTCGTTGTTGAGGACATTTGCGCTATGGATGATGGCGATGTAGACGATGATGATGCAGGCGGTTGGCCAAAATGCAGAAGCGTGTGATGGCGATGCTTGCAGCTTCGACAACGATTGTTAGAAGGACACTGAGCCATCCGATGTCCTAATTGAAGGCAATTAATGCAAAGTCCAGCATTTTTTACGACTCCGTACTTGAGTTTAGGACTCATGTCTTGAAACTGAGAACATTGTACAATTTTATGGTCGGAGCTGGAACAAACAATGCATGTTGGATTAGTAATAGCAAATGATAATCCCTTGCTAGGCTTGTACACGTGTTTTTGTTTCGAAGAATCAGCCATTCGATACGATGCAATGCCGCTTGATTGCAGAAACTGACAATGACGTTCCAAAATAGTTGTGCAGTGAGCCCAATTTGGCAATGTACGTAAGTCAAGAGACTCATTCCACTTGTTACGAGTTTGCTGGTCACATTTTCCGATGACGATGAATATCAACATGGCTTGGGCCATATCTGATCCGGTACCCAATGACGATAATGATGAATACAGGGCTGACGCATTGTCCAGCAGACTGCGCAGCTGATTTCCGTCCGGTTTGTCGACTGGCGGTAGATTGAATAGTGATTCTATTGTGTCTAAAAATGTAAGTGTAGGATTGTCATAACGTTCACTTAAACGAGCAAGAGCCTTGGGATAATTTTCCTGAGTCACTTGGAATGCCTTTACTGCCTGTAGGGCGGGGCCCTTCAAGCAATTCAGCAGATGATTAAACTTTTCAATGTTCGAAAGAGAGTACTCACACCGATAATCTGATTGAATGATGTAATGAAGTTTTTAAACTCTGCTCGTTTCCCATCGAATACAGGCGGAGCCAATCGAGGAAGACTCGATGGCGGCGAAGAGCGAATTGGAGCAGGGTTAGAAAATGAGGTGCTGTGCAGTACATCATCCAGTTGGGATTGGATGGACAATTTGATACTCACATATGTGTCTTCCACCTCTGCACGTCCATTGTCCTGAGGATCTTCCAATTCAATTTCAGATTGTACTCCCAAAACCTCCTTAATGTATATCTCCAACATATCCAAGCGTAATTGTAGCTCGCCGTGTGATAATCTTTTTTCACTGCCATCGACCTCAGTAGACACGCTTACAACATCCTCTAAGTGTGCGATATTGCGTTTTATGTTCGCTCGCTTACGTAAGTTTGCTTCAAGAGTTGACATTATGTATCGAGAATGTTACTCTCACCGATGTGAGCGAGCGACAGTTCAAATGCTCCCACTGTTAACAGAACAGCTAAGACTTGTAAATGTTGCGCTCACCGATGTGAGGGTCGCTTGAAGTGATGAAGCAAAAATGCAGTGAACAAGCAGAGGCAGCGAGCTTCCAGCGACGAAGCAACGGTAACGAGAATGCAGCAGCAAAGCGAAGGTAGCGAGTTTCCAGCGACGAAGCAACGGCAACGAGAAAGGAGCTGTGAAGCAAAGGCAATGAGCAATCAAACTCAGAGCGTATCCAGCGCGAAGTAACGGCTACAAGAATGCAGTAGCGAAGCGAAGGTAGCGAGTTTCCAGCGACGAAGCAACGGCAACGAGAAAGAAGCTGTGAGGCAAAGGCAATGAGCAATCAAACTCAGAGCGTATCCAGCGCGAAGTAACGGCTACAAGAATGCAGTAGCGAAGCGAAGGTAGCGAGTTTTTAGCGACGAAGCAACGGCAACAAGAAAGAAGAGCTGGCCAAATGTTGCTGCCGATGCTGTATTTTGCGAAGAGTTCGATAAAACCTTTCTCCAACGAAATGTTGTGCGGCAACGATATGCCGTCAATTTCCACACACTAGCCCCAGTGTTGGGCGCCAAAATGTTGGATCAAAAGCGTTTTTTTGACCTTTTAAGAATCTTATCTCAAGTGGGCGTGTGTGGATGGTATGAAGTTTTAATAAGGTTTTACAACTTGATGAGCAACACGACTGACTTCTATGATGATGCTTACAGAACTGATTTCTTAACATAAATTAAGATTAAAGGGACCGAGCAATTACAGAGTTCGAAAGAGAGCGAGACTTCGTACATGTGTATGAGTGCTTATGACATTCAAATAGAAGAGAATTAGCATAATCTTAACATAATCTGCTTTGACATTGCTATTGATACCCTGACTAATGACTAATGTATATATGAGGTATATGACCGAACACGAATCAATTAAAATCAATTTTTATAAAAATCTGCGAAATCGTGTTCAAAACGATCGGATGCCAACAACAAATAATTTTATTACAGCTCTTGTCATATTTTCCTAGGAGCTTGATTGAATTTAAAAATTTGATGAAATATTCGGATAAAGAGCTTTAAAAGTAAGCCATTAACTAAAAATTGTGATTTCTGTCTGTTGGCAAAAGAATAAAACACGATTCAATTAAAATAATTTTTTTATAAAAAAAATATGCGAAATCGAGTTTAATACGATCGGATGCCAACCACAAAAATTTGTATTACAATTCTTGACATATTTTCCTAGGTGCTTGATTGTATTTAAAAATTTGATAAAATATTCTTATGTAGGGCTTTAAAAGTAAGCTATATACTAAAATCGGTGTTTTCTGTCTGTTGGCAAAAGAATAAAACACGAATCAATTAAAATAAATTTTTAAAAAAATCTGCGAAATCGTGTTCAAAACGATCGGATGCCGGCAACAAATATTTTTATTATAGTTCTTGGCATATTTTTCTAGGTGCTTGATTGAATTTAAAAATTTGATGAAATATTCTTATGTAGGTCTTTTAAAGTAAGCTATAAGCTAAAATCTGTTGTTTCTGTCTTTTGGCAAACATATAAAACACGAATCAATTAAAATCATTTTCTAAAAAAAATCTGGGAAATCGTGTTAAATACGATCGGATGCCAACATTAAATATTTGTATTACAGTTATTGGCATATTTTCCTAGATGCTTGATTGAATTTAATAATTTGATGAAATATTCTTATGTAGGGTTTTAAAAGTAAGCCATAAACCAAAATCTGTGTTTTCTTTCTGTTGGCAAAAAAATAAAACCCAAATCAATTAAAATAATTTTTTTATGTAAAAAATCTGCGAAATCGTGTTCAATACGATGGGATACCAACCACAAAAATTTTTATTATAGTTCTTGACATATTTTCCTAGGTGCTTGATTGTATTTAAAAATTTGATGAAATATTCTTATGTAGGGCTTTAAAAGTAAGCTATATACTTAAATCTGTGTTTTCTGTCTGTTGGCAAAAGAATCAAACACGAATCAATAAAAATCAATTTTTATAAAAATCTGCGAAATCGTGTTCAAAACGATCGGATGCCGGCAACAAATATTTTTAATACAGTTCTTGGCATATTTTTCTAGGTGCTTGATTGAATTTAAAAATTTGATGAAATATTCTAATGTAGGTATTTTAAGCTAAAATCTGTTGTTTCTGTCTTTTAGCAAGCGAATAAAACACGAATCAATTAAAATCATTTTCTAACAAAATCTGGGAAATCGTGTTAAATACGATCGGATGCCAACATTAAATATTTTTATTACAGTTATTGGCATATTTTCCTAGATGCTTGATCGGATTTATCAATTAGATAAAATATTCTTATGTAGGGCTTTAAAAGTAAGCTATACTAGTAGGTAGAGCTTTAAAAGTAAGCCATTAACTAAAATCTGTGTTTTCTGTCTGTTGGCAAAAGAATAAAACACAAATCAATTAAAATAATTTTTTTATGTAAAAGATCTGCGAAATCGTGTTTAATACGATCGGATACCAACCACAAAAATTAGTATTATAGTTCTTGACATATTTTCCTAGGTGCTTGATTGTATTTAAAAATTTGATCAAATATTCTTGTAGGGCTTAAAAAGTAAGCTATATACTAAAATCTGTGTTTTCTGTCTGTTGGCAAAAGAATTAAACACGAATCAATTAAAATCAATTTTTATAAAAATCTGCGAAATTGTGTGCAAAACGATCGGATGCCAGCAACAAATATTTTTATTACAGATCTTGGCATATTTTTCTAGGTGCTTGATTGAATTTAAAAATTTGATGAAATATTCTTATGTAGGTCTTTTAAAGTAAGCTATAAGCTAAAATCTGTTGTTTCTGTCTGTTGGCAAAAGAATAAAACACGAATTAAAATCATTTCTTAAAAAAATATGCGAAATTGTGTTCAAAACGATCGGATGCTAGCAACAAATATTTTTATCACAGTGCTTGACATATTTTCCTAAGTGCTTGATTGAATTTAAAAATTTGATGAAATATTCTTATGTAGGTCTTTTAAAGTAAGCTATAAGCTTAAATCTGTTGTTTATGTTTTTGGCAAACGAATAAAACACGAATCTATTAAAATCATTTTCTAAAAATATCTGGGAAATCGTGTTAAATACGATCGGATGCCAACATTAAATATTTTTTACAGTTATTGGCATATTTTCCTACATGCTTGATTGAATTTAATAATTACATAAAATATTCTTATGTAGGGCTTTAAAAGTAAGCCATAAACCAAAATCTGTGTGTTCTGTCTGTTGGCAAAAGAATAAAACACGAATCAATAAAAATCAATTTTTATAAAAATCTGTGAAATCGTGTTCAATACGATCGGATGCCAACAACAAATAATTTTATTACAGCTCTTGTCATATTTTCCTAGGAGCTTGATTGAGTTTAAAAATTTGATGAAATATTCGTATGTAGAGCTTTAAAAGTAAGCCATAATCTAAAAACTGTGTTTTCTGCCTGTTGGCAAAAGAATAAAACACGAATCAATTAAAATCAATTTTCAATACGATCGGATGCCAACAACAAAAATCTTTTTTACAGGTCCTGGCATATTTTCCTAGGTGCTTGATTGAATTTAAAAATTTGATGAAATATTTTTATGTAGTGCCTTAAAAGTAAGCCATAAACTAAAATCTGTGTTATCTGTCTATTGGCAAAAGAATACTACACGAATTAAAATCCTTTTTAAAAAAAATCTGCGAAATTGTGTTCAAATCGATCGGATGCTAGCAACAAATATTTTTATTACAGTTCTTGGCATATTTTTCTAGGTGCTTGATTGAATTTAAAAATTTGATGAAATATTCTTATGTAGGTCTTTTAAAGTAAGCTATATACTAAAATCTGTGATTTCAGTCTGTTGGCAAAAGAATAAAACACGAATCAATTAAAATCAATTTTCAACAAATATTTTTATTACAGTTCTTGTCATATTTTCCTAGGTGCTTGATTGAATTTAAAATTTTGATGAAATATTCGAATGTAGAGCTTTAAAAGTAAGCCATAAAGTAAAATCTGCGTTTTCTGTCTGTTGGCAAAAGAATAAAACATGAATCAATTAAAATCAATTTTCAATACGATCGGATGCCAACAACAAATATTTTTTTTACAGTTCTTGTCATATTTTCCTAGGTGCTTGATTGAATTTAAAAATTTGATGAAATATTTTTATGTAGTGCTTTAAAAGTAAGCCATAAACTAAAATCTGTGTTATCTGTCTTTTGGCAAAAGAATAATACACGAATTAAAATCCTTTTTAAAAAAAATCTGCGAAATTGTGTTCAAATCGATCGGATGCCAGCAACAAATATTTTTATTACAGTTCTTGGCATATTTTTCTTGGTGCTTGATTGAATTTAAAAATTTGATGAAATATTCTTATGTAGGTCTTTTAAAGTAAGCTATATACTAAAATCTGTGATTTCAGTCTGTTGGCAAAAGAATAAAACACGAATCAATTAAAATAAATTTTCAATACGATCGGATGCCAACAACAAATATTTTTATTACAGTTCTTGTCATATTTTCCTAGGTGCTTGATTGAATTTAAAAATTTGTTGAAATATTCGTATGTAGAGCTTTAAAAGTAAGCCATAAACTAAAAACTGTGTTTTCTGCCTGTTGGCAAAAGAATAAAACACGAATCAATTAAAATCAATTTTCAATACGATCGGATGCCAACAACAAATATTTTTATTACAGTTCTTGTCATATTGATTGAAATAAAATTTGATGAAATATTCGTATGTAGAGCTTTAAAAGTAAGCCATAAACTAAAATCTGTGTTTTCTGTCTGTTGGCAAAAGAATAAAACACGAATTAAAATCATTTCTTCAAAATATATGCGAAATTGTGTTCAAAACGATCGTATGCTAGCGGCAAATATTTTTATTACAGTTCTTGGTTTATTTTTCTATGTGCTTGATTGAATTTAAAAGTTTGATGAAATATTCTTATGTAGGTCTTTTAAGTAAGCTATTACCTAAAATCTGTTGTTACTGTCTTTTGGCAAACGAATAAAGCACGAATCAATTAAAATAATTTTCTAAAAATATCTGGGAAATCGTGTTAAATACGATCGGATGCCAACATTAAATATTTTTATTAAAGTTATTGGCATATTTTCCCAGATGCGTGATTGAATTTAATAATTTGATCAAATATTCTTATGTAGGGTTTTAAAAGTAAGCCATAAACCAAAATCTGTGTTTTCTGTCTGTTGGCAAAAGAATAAAACACGAATCAATTAAAATCAATTTATATAAAAATCTGCAAAATCGTGTTTAATACGATCGGATGCCAACAACAAAAAATTTTATTACAGTTCTTGTCATTTTTTCCTAAGAGCTTGATTGAAATTAAAAATTTGATGAAATTTTCGTATGTAGAGCTTTAAGAGTAAGCCATAAACTAAAAACTGTGTTGACTGTCTGTTGGCAAAAGAATAAAACACAAATCAATTAAAATAATTTTTTTATATCAAAAATCTGCGAAATCGTGTTTAATACGATCGGATACCAACCACAAAAATTTGTATTATAGTTCTTGACATATTTTCCTAGGTGCTTGATTGTATTTAAAAATTTGATCAAATATTCTTATGTAGGGCTTAAAAAGTAAGCTATAAGCTAAAATCTGTTGTTTCTGTCTGTTGGCAAAAGAATTAAACACGAAACAATTAAAATCATTTTAAAAAAAATCTGCGAAATCGTGTTCAAAACGATCGGATGCCAGCAACAAATATTTTTATTACACTTATTGGCATATTTTCCTAGATGCTTGATTGAATTTAAAAATTTGATGAAATATTCTTATGTAGGTCTTTTAAAGTAAGCTATAAGCTAAAATCTGTTGTTTCTGTCTTTAAGCAAACGAATAAAACACGAATCAATTAAAATCATTTTCTAAAAAAATCTGGGAAATCGTGTTAAATACGATCGGATGCCAACATTAAATATTTTTATTACAGTTATTGGCATATTTTCCTAGATGCTTGATTGAATTTAAAAATTTGATGAAATATTCTTATGTTGGGCTTTAAAAGTAAGCTATATACTAAAATATGTGATTTCAGTCTGTTGGCAAAAGAATAATACACGAATCAATTAAAATCAATTTTCAATACGATCGGATGCCAACAACAAATATTTTTATTACAGTTCTTGTCATATTTTCCTAGGTGCTTGGGTGAATTTAAAAATTTGATGAAATATTCGTATGTAGAGATTTAAAAGTAAGCCAGAAACTAAAATCTATGTTTTCTGTCTGTTGGCAAAAGAATAAAACACGAATCAATTAAAATCCATTTTCAATACGATCGGATGCCAACAACAAATATTTTTATTACAGTTCTTGTCATATTTTCCTAGGTGCTTGATTGAATTTAAAAATTTGTTGAAATATTCATATGTAGAGCTTTAAAAGTAAGCCATAAACTAAAATCTGTGTTTTCTGTCTGTTGCCAAAAGAATAAAACACGAATTAAAATCATTTCTTAAAAATATATGCGAAACTGTGTTCAAAACGATCGGATGCTAGCAACAAATATTTTTATTACAGTTCTCGGCATATTTTCCTAAGTGCTTGATTGAATTTAAAAGTTTGATGAAATATTCTTATGTAGGTCTTTTAAAGTAAGCTATAAGCTTAAATCTGTTGTTTCTGTCTTTTGGCAAACGAATAAAACACGAATCAATTAAAATCATTTTCTAAAAAAATCTGGGAAATCGTGTTAAATACGATCGGATGCCAACATTGAATATTTTTATTACAGTTATTGGCATATTCCCTAGATTGAATTTAATAATTAGATGAAATATTCTAATGTAGGGCTTTAAAAGTTAGCCATAAACCAAAATCTGTGTATTCTGTCAGTTGGCAAAAGAATAAAACACGAATCAATTAAAATCATTTTTTTATAAAAAAAATCTGCGAAATCGTGTTCAATACGATCGGATGCCAACCACAAAAGTTTGTATTACAATGCTTGACATATTTTCCTAGGTGCTTGATTGTATTTAAGAATTTGATAAAATATTCTCATGTAGGGCTTTAAAAGTAAGCTGTAGACTAAAATCGGTGTTTTCTGTCTGTTGGCAAAAAAATAAAACACGAATCAATTAAAATAAATTTTTAAAAAAAATCTGCGAAATCGTGTTCAGTTCGATCGGATGCAAAAAACAAAAATTTTTTTTACAGTTCCTGACAAAATTTTCTTAGGTGCTTGATTGAATTTAAAAATTTTATGAAATATTATTATGTAGGTCTTTAAAGGTAAGCTATAAGCTAAAATCTGTTGTTTCTGTCTTTTGGCAATCGAATAAAACACCAATCAATTAAAATCATTTTCTAAAAAAAATCTGGGAAATCGTGTTAAATACGATCGGATGCCAACATTAAATATTTTTATTACAGTTATTGGCATATTTTCCTAGATGCTTGATTGAATTTAAAAATTTGATGAAATATTATTATGTAGGGCTTTAAAAGTAAGCCATAAACGAAAATCTGTGTTATCTGTCTTTTGGCAAAAGAATAATACACGAATTAAAATCATTTTCTAAAAAAAATCTGGGAAATCGTGTTCAATACGATCGGATGCCAACAACAAATAATTTTATAGCAGTTCTTGTCATTTTTTCCTAGGAGCTTGATTGAATTTAAAAATTTGATGAAATATTCGTATATAGAGCTTTCAAAGTAAGCCATAAACTAAAAACTGTGTTGACTGTCTGTTGGCAAAAGAATAAAACACAAATCAATTAAAATCTTTTTAAATATAAAAAATCTGGGAAATCGTGTTAAATACGATCGGATGCCAGCAACAAATATTTTTATCACAGTTCTTGGAATATTTTCTAGGTGCTTGATTGAATTCAAAAATTTGATGAAATATTCTTATGTAGGGCTTTAAAAGTAAGCTATATGCTAAAATCTGTGTTTTCTGTCTGTTGGCAAAAGAATAAAACACGTATCAATTTAAATCAATTTTCAATACGATCGGATGCCAACAACAAATATTTTTATTACAATTCTTGTCATATTTTCCTAGGTGCTTGATTGAATTAAAAAATTTTGTGAAATATTCGTATGTAGAGCTTTAAAAGTAAGCCATAAAATAAAATCTGTGATTTCTGTCTGTTGGCAAAAGAATAAAACACGAATTAAAATCATTTCTTAAAAAAATATGCGAAATTGTGTGCAAAACGGTCGGATGCTAGCAACAAATATTTTTATTACAGTTCTTGGCATATTTTTCTAGGTGCTTGATTGAATTTAAAAATTTGATGAAATATTCTTATGTAGGTCTTTTTAAGTAAGCTATAAGCTAAAATCTGTTGTTTCTGTCTTTTGGCAAACGAATAAAACACGAATCAATTAAAATCATTTTCTAAAAAAATCTGGGAAATCGTGTTAAATACGATCGGATGCCAACATTAAATATTTTTATTAAAGTTATTGGCATATTTTCCTAGATGCTTGATTGAATTTAATAATTTGATGAAATATTTTTATGTAGGGTTTTAAAAGTAAGCCATAAACCAAAATCTGTGTTTTCTGTCTGTTGGCAAAGAATAAAACACGAATTAAAATGATTTTTTAAAAAAAATCTGTGGAATCCTGTTCAATACGATCGAATGCCATCAACATATATTTGTATAACAGTTCTTAGCATTTTTTCTAAAGTTCTTAATTAATTTTAAAAATTTGATGAAATATTCTCATGTTGGGCTATCAAAAGGAAGCTTTAAACTAAAAACTGTGTTTTCTGTCTGTTTGCCAAAGAATGAAACACGAATCAATTAAAATCATTTTTTTATAAAAAAAATCTGCGAAGTCGTGTTCAATACGATCGGATGCCAACCACAAAAATTTGTATTATAGTTCTTGACATATTTTCCTAGTTGCTTGATTGTATTTAAAAATTTGATGAAATATTCTTATGTAGGGCTTTAAAAGTAAGCTATATACTAAAATCTGTGTTTTCTGTCTGTTGGCAAAAGAATAAAACACGAATCAATTAAAATCATTTTTAAAAGATATCTACGAAATCGTGTTGAATACGATCGGACGCCAACAACATATATTTTTACTAGCAGGTATGACCCAGTCTTGCCCGTGGAACGTATGTTATAAAATCAATGTTCTCAAACAAATTTGAAATGATTTTGAAACTGATCGGACGGTAAACAAATAACTTTCATACAAACTTTTTCCGCCAATTTACCACTGTTGCGAGTGGAATTTCCCCAATTGCTGAAACACGTATTCATTTCATTCTTATGTAGAGCTTTGAAAATAAGTTTGAAGCAAATCGGACACAATTTAAAACTTCGTACAAAAAATCTTTGAGTCGCATTCTCCTCGAAGAAGTTTGAATTCTGCGAAAAGTGTGAAACACGTATCAAATGAGTTTTTTATAGAACTCTGGAAATGAATTTGAGCGCGAAACGTCACCCACCAAATCTTTGACCTCCATTTCCACCAAGGAGGAATGGATTTTCCTAAAACTGTGAAACACCCCTCAAGTGAATTTGAACAAAGATCTTTGAAAATAAGTTTGAGGCCGATCGGATGGTAAACAAAAAACTTTTATACAACCGTTTTCCGCCAATTTACCACTGTTGCGGGTGGAATTTCCCAATTCGCTGAAATACGTATTTATTAAGTTCTTATGTAGAGCTTTGAAAATAAGTTTGAAGCAATTCGGACACAATTCAAAACATCGCCCAAAAAATCTTTGAGTCGCATTCCCCCGAAGAAGTTTGAATTCTGCGAAAAGTGTGAAACACGTATCAAATGATTTTTCTTATAGATCTCTGGAAATGAATTTGAGCGCGAAACGTCTCTCACCAAATCTTTGACCTCCATTTCCACCAAGGAGGAATTTCCTAAAAGTGTGAAACACCCCTCACATGAATTTGAGCAAAGATCTTTGAAAATAAGTTTGAGGCCGATCGGATGGTAAACAAAAAAGTTACATACAAACGATTTTCGCGGTTTTTCCACACTTGCGGATGGAATTTCCCGAAACCCCGTCTTAACGTGCACCTACATCACATAAGGTAGCTACAGTGAAAATTTCAGCTTCCTAGCTCTTACGGTTTGGGCTGTGCGTTGATCACCAATCAGTCAGTCAGTCAGTCAATCAGTCAGTCAGTCGGTCAGTCAGTCAGGACAAACAGTTATATATATAGAGATGATTGAATTTAAAAATTTGATGAAATATTCTTATGTATTTCTTTAAAAGTTAGCTATATTAAATCTGTGTTTTCTGTCTATTGGCAAAAGAATAAAACACGAATCAATTAAAATCAATTTTTATAAAAATCTGCGAAATCGTGTTCAATACGATCGGATGCCAACAAAAAATAATTTTATTACAGTTCTTGTCATATTTACCTAAGAGCTTGATTGAATTCAAAAATTTGATGAAATATTCGTATGTAGAGCTTTAAAAGTAAGCCATAAACTAAAAACTGTGTTTTCTGTCTGTTGGCAAAAGAATAAAACACGAATCAATTAAAATAATTTTTTTATATACAATATCTGCGAAATCGTGTTCAATACGATCGGATACCAACCACAAAAATTTGTATTATAGTTCTTGACATATTTTCCTAGGTGCTTGTTTGTATTTAAAAATTTGATGAAATATTCTTATATAGGGCTTTAAAAGTACACTATATACTAAAATCTGTGTTTTTTTGTCGAAATCGTGTTCAATACGATCGGATGCCAACAAAAAATAATTTTATTACAGTTCTTGTCATATTTACCTAAGAGCTTGATTGAATTCAAAAATTTGATGAAATATTCGTATGTAGAGCTTTAAAAGTAAGCCATAAACTAAAAACTGTGTTTTCTGTCTGTTGGCAAAAGAATAAAACACGAATCAATTAAAATAATTTTTTTATATACAACATCTGCGAAATCGTGTTCAATACGATCGGATACCAACCACAAAAATTTGTATTATAGCTCTTGACATATTTTCCTAGGTGCTTGTTTGTATTTAAAAATTTGATGAAATATTCTTATATAGGGCTTTAAAAGTACACTATATACTCAAATCTGTGTTTTTTTGTCTGTTGGCAAAAGAATTATAAAAAAAATCTGCGAAGTCGTGTTCAATACGATCGGATGCCAACCACAAAAATTTGTATTATAGTTCTTGACATATTTTCCTAGTTGCTTGATTGTATTTAAAAATTTGATGAAATATTCTTATGTAGGGCTTTAAAAGTAAGCTATATACTAAAATCTGTGCTTTCTGTCTGTTCGCAAAAGAATAAAACACGAATCAATTAAAATCATTTTTAAAAGATATCTGCGAAATCGTGTTGAATACGATCGGACGCCAACAAGATATATTTTTACTAGCGGGTATGACCCGGCCTTGCCCGTGGAACGTATGTTATAAAATCAATGTTCTCAAACAAATTTGAAATGATTTTGAAACTGATCGGACGGTAAACAAATAACTTTCATACAAACGTTTTCCGCCAATTTACCACTGTTGCGAGTGGAATTTCCCAAATCGCTGAAACACGTATTCATTTCATTCTTATGTAGAGCTTTGAAAATAAGTTTGAAGCAAAATCGGACACAATTTAAAACTTCGTACAAAAAATCTTTGAGTCGCATTCTCCTCGAAGAAGTTTGAATTCTGCGAAAAGTGTGAAACACGTATCAAATGATTTTTCTTATAGAACTCTGGAAATATATTTGAGCGCGAAACGTCACCCACCAAATCTTTGACCTCCATTTCCAAGGAGGAATGGATTTTCCTAAAAGTGTGAAACACCCCTCAAGTGAATTTGAACAAAGATCTTTGAAAATAAGTTTGAGGTCGATCGGATGGTAAACAAAAAACTTTTATACAACCGTATTCCGCCAATTTACCACTGTTGCGGGTGGAATTTCCCAATTCGCTGAAATACGTATTTATTAAGTTCTTATGTAGAGCTTTGAAAATAAGTTTGAAGCAATTCGGACACAATTCAAAACATCGCCCAAAAAATCTTTGAGTCGCATTCCCCCCGAAGAAGTTTGAATTCTGCGAAAAGTGTGAAACACGTATCAAATGATTTTTCTTATAGATCTCTGGAAATGAATTTGAGCGCGAAACGTCACCCACCAAATCTTTGACCTCCTTTTCCAACAAGGAGGAATTTCCTAAAAGTGTGCAACACCCCTCAAATGAATTTGAACAAAGATCTTTGAAAATAAGCTTGAGGCCGATCGGATGGTAAACAAAAAAGTTACATACAAACGATTTTCGCGGTTTTTCCACACTTGCGGGTGGAATTTCCCGAAACCCCGTCTTAACGTGCACCTACATCACATAAGGTAGCTACAGTGAAAATTTCAGCTTCCTAGCTCTTACGGTTTGGGCTGTGCGTTGATCACCAATCAGTCAGTCAGTCTATATATATAGAGATTACAGTTCTTGACACATTTTCCTAGGTACCTGATTGAATTTAAAAATCTGATTAAATATTCTTATGTATTGCTTTAAAAGTTAGCTATATTAAATCTGTGTTTTCTGTCTATTGGCAAAAGAATAAAACACGAATCAATTAAAATCAATTTTTATAAAAATCTGCGAAATCGTGTTCAATACGATCGGATGCCAACAAAAAATAATTTTATTACAGTTCTTGTCATATTTTCCTAGGAGCTTGATTGAATTTAAAAATTTGATGAAATATTCGTATGTAGAGCTTTAAAAGTAAGCCATAAACTAAAAACTGTGTTTTCTGTCTGTTGGCAAAAGAATAAAACACGAATCAATTAAAATAATTTTTTTATATAAAAAATCTGCGAAATCGTGTTCAATACGATCGGATACCAACCACAAAAATTTGTATAATAGTTCTTGACATATTTTCCTAGGTGCTTGTTTGTATTTAAAAATTTGATGAAATATTCTTATGTAGGGCTTTAAAAGTAAGCTATATACTAAAATCTGTGTTTTTTTGTCTGTTGGCAAAAGAATTAAACACGAATCAATTAAAATCAATTTTATAATAATCTGCGAAATCGTGTTCAAAACGATCGGATGCCAGCAACAAATATTTTTATTACAGTTCTTGTCATATTTTCCTAGGTGCTTGATTGAATTTAAATATTTGATGAAATATTCGTATGTAGAGCTTTAAAAGTAAGCCATAAACTAAAATCGTGTTCAAAACGATCGGATGCCAGCAACAAATATTTTTATTACAGTTCTTGGCATATTTTTCTAGGTGCTTGATTGAATTTCAAAATTTGATGAAATATTTTTATGTAGGTCTTTTAAAGTAAGCTATAAGATAAAATCTGTTGTTTCTGTCTTTTGGCAAAAGAATAAATCACGAATCAATTAAAATCATTTTCTAAAAAAATCTGAGAAATCGTGTTAAATACGATCGGATGCCAACATTAAATATTTTTATTACAGTTATTGGCATATTTTCCTAGATGCTTGATTGAATTTAAAAATTTGATGAAATATTCTTATGTAGGGCTTTAAAAGTAAGCTATATACTAAAATCTGTGTTTTCTGTCTGTTGGCAAAAGAATAAAACACGAATCAATTAAAATCAATTTTCAATACGATCGGATGCCAACAACAAATATTTTTATTACAGTTCTTGTCATATTTTCCTAGGTGCTTGATTGAATTTAAATATTTGATGAAATATTCGTATGTAGAGCTTTAAAAGTAGGCCATAAACTAAAATCGTGTTCAAAACGATCGGATGCCAGCAACAAATATTTTTATTACAGTTCTTGGCATATTTTTTTAGGTGCTTGATTGAATTCAAAAATTTGATGAAATATTCTTATGTAGGTCTTTTAAAGTAAGCTATAAGCTAAAATCTGTTGTTTCTGTCTTTTGGCAAACGAATAAAACACGAATCAATTAAAATCATTTTCTAAAAAAATCTGGGTAATCATGTTAAATACGATCGAATGCCAACATGATTTATTTGTATTACAGTTATTGGCATATTTTCCTAGATGCTTGATTGAATTAAAATAATTTGATGAAATATTCTTATGTAGGGCTTTAAAGGTAAGCCATTAACCAAAATCTGTGTTTTCTGTCTGTTGGCAAAAGAATAAAACACGAATCAATTAAAATCAATTTTTATAAAAATCTGGGAAATCGTGTTCAAAACGATCGGATGCCAACAACAAATTTTTTTTTACAGTTCCTGGCATATTTTCTTAGGTTACGTTAAATATTTTTATTACAGTTATTGGCATATTTTCCTAGAATAAAACACGAATCAATTAAAATCAATTTTTATCAAAATCTATGAAATTGCGTTCAAAACGATCGGATGCCAGCAACAAATATTTTTATTACAGTTCTTGGCATATTTTTCTAGGTGCTTGATTGAATTTAAAAATTTGATGAAATATTCTTATGTAGGTCTTTTAAAGTAAGCTATAAGCTAAAATCGGTGTTTTCTATCTGTTGGCAAAAGAATAAAACACGAATCAATTAAAATTAATTTTTAAAAAAATCTGCGAATTCGTGTTCAGTACGATCGGATGCCAACAATAAAATTTTTTTTACAGTTCCTGGCATATTTTCTTAGGTTACGTTAAATATTTTTATTACAGTTATTGGCATATTTTCCTAGAATAAAACACGAATCAATTAAAATCAATTTTTATAAAAATCTATGAAATTGCGTTCAAAACGATCGGATGCCAGCAAAAAATATTTTTATTACAGTTCTTGGCATATTTTTCTAGGTGCTTGATTGAATTTAAAAATTTGATGAAATATTCTTATGTAGGTCTTTTAAAGTAAGCTATAAGCTAAAATCGGTTGTTTCTGTCTTTTGGCAAACGAATAAAATACGAATCAATTAAAATCATTTTCTAAAAAAATCTGGGAAATCGTGTTAATTACGATCGGATGCCAACGTTAAATATTTTTATTACAGTTATTGGCATATTTTCCTAGATGCTTGATTGAATGTAAAAATTTGATGAAATATTCTTATGTAGGGCTTTAAAAGTAAGCTATATACTTAAATCTGTGTTTTCTGTCTGTGGGCAAAAGAATAAAACACGAATCAATTAAAATAAATTTTTATAAAAATCTGCGAAATCGTGTTCAATACGATCGGATGCCAACAACAAATAATTTTATTACAGTTTTTGTCATATTTTCCTAGGTGCTTGATTGAATTTAAAAATTTGATGAAATATTCGTATAAAGAGCTTTAAAAGTAAGCTATTAACTAAAAACTGTGTTTTCTGTCTGTTGGCAAAAGAATAAAACACGAATCATTAAAATCATTGTGTTCAAAACGATCGGATGATAGCAACAAATATTTGTATTACAGTTCTTGGCATATTTTCCTAAGGGCTTGATTGAATTTAAAAATTTGATGAAATATTTTTATGTAGGTCTTTTAAAGTAAGCTATAAGCTAAAATCTGTTGTTTCTGTCTTTTGGCAAACGAATAAAACACGAATCAATTAAAATCATTTTCTAAAAAAATCTGGGAAATCGTGTTAAATACGATCGGATGCCAACGTTAAATATTTTTATTACAGTTATTGGCATATTTTCCTAGATGCTTGATTGAATTTAAAAATTTGAAGAAATATTCTTATGTAGGGCTTTAAAAGTAAGCTATAAACTAAAATCTGTGTTTTCTGTCTGTTGGCAAAAGAATAAAATACGAATCAATTAAAATAAATTTTTATAAAAATCTGCGAAATCGTGTTCAATACGATCGGATGCCAACAACAAATATTTTTATTACAGTTCTTGGCATATTTTCCTAGGTGCTTGATTGAATTTAAAAATTTGATGAAATATTCTTATGTAGGTCTTTTAAAGTAAGCTATAAGCTAAAATCTGTTGTTGCTGTCTTTTGGCAAACGAATAAAACACGAATCAATTAAAATCATTTTCTAAAAAAATCTGGGAAATCGTGTTAAATACGATCGGATGCCAACATTAAATATTTTTATTACAGTTATTGGCATATTTTCCTAGATGCTTGATTGAATTTAAAAATTTGATGAAATATTCTTATGTAGGGCTTTAAAAGTAAGCTATAAACTAAAATCTGTGTTTTCTGTCTGTTGGCAAAAGAATAAAATACGAATCAATCAAAATCAATTTTCAATACGATCGGATGCCAACAACAAATATTTTTATTACAGTTCTTGTCATATTTTCCTAGGTGCTTGATTGAATTTAAAAATTTGATGAAATATTCGTATGTAGAGCTTTAAAAGTAAGCCATAAACTAAAATCTGTGTTTTCTGTCTGTTGGCAAAAGAATAAAACACGAATTAAAATTATTTCTTAAAAAAATATGCGAAATTGTGTTCAAAACGATCGGATGCCAGCAACAAATATTTTTTTTACAGTTCTTGGAATATTTTTCTAGGTGCTTGATTGAATTTAAAAATTTGATAAAATATTCTTATGTAGGTCTTTTAAAGTAAGCTATAAGCTAAAATCTGCTGTTTCTGTCTTTTGGCAAACGAATAAAACACGAATCAATTAAAATCATTTTCTAAAAAAATCTGGGAAATCGTGTTAAATACGATCGGATGCCAACATTAAATATTTTTATTACAGTTATTGGCATATTTTCCTAGATGCTTGATTGAATTAAAATAATTTGATGAAATATTCTTATGTAGGGCTTTAAAAGTAAGCCATAAACCAAAATCTGTGTTTTCTGTCTGTTGGCAAAAGAATAAAACACGAATTAAAATCATTTCTTAAAAAAATAAGCGAAATTGTGTTCAAAACGATCGGATGCTAGCAACAAATATTTTTATTTCAGTTCTTGGCATATTTTCCTAGGTGCTTGATTGATTTTATAAAAACTTTTAAACTTACTTTTAAAGCCTTACATAAGAATATATCATCAAATTTTTAAGGTTAATCAAGAACTTTAGAAAATATGCTCAGATGTGTAATAAAATCATTTGTTGCTTGCATCCGATCGTATTGAACACGATGTCACAGATTTTTTTAAAAAATCATTTTAATTTGTGTTTTATTCGTTTGCCAAAGGACAGAAAACACAGATTTTAGTTTAAAGCTTACTTTTAAAGCCCTACATAAGAATATTTCATCAAATTTTTAAATTCAATCAAGCACCTAGGAAAATATGCCAAGAAAAAAAATATTTGTTGCTGGCATCCGATCGTATTGAACACGATTTCACAGATTTTTTTAAAGAATCATTTTAATTCTTTTTTTTTCGTTTGCCAAAAGACAGAGAACACAGATTTTAGTTTAAAGCTTACTTTTACAGCCCAACATAAGAATATTTCATCAAATGTGTAAGTTCAATCAACCTAGAATCGTATTGAACAAGATTTCACGGATTTTTTTTAAAATGATTTCAATTCCTGTTGTATTCCCTTGCCAATCGACAGATTGGATTACTTTTACAGCCCAACAAAGGAATATTTCATCAAATTTTTAAATTCAATCAAGCACCTAGGAAAATATGCCAAGAACTATAATAAAAATATTTGTTGTTGGCATCCGATCGTATTGAACACGATTTCACAGATTTTTTTCAAAAATGATTTTAATTGATTCGTGTTTTATTCTTTTGCCAACAGACAGAAAACACAGATTTTAGTTTAAAGCTTCCTTTTGATAGCCCAACATGAGAATATTTCATCAAATTTTTAAAATTAATGAAGAACTTTAGAAAATATGCCAATAACTGTAATAAAAATATTTGTTGCTGGCATCCGATCGTATTGAACACGATTTCACAGATTTTTTAAAAAATCATTTTAATTCGTGTCTTATTCGTTTGCCAAACCACAGATAGAACAGATTTTAGTTTATAGCTTACTTGTAAAGCCCTACATAAGAATATTTTAAATTCAATCAAGCACCTAGGAAAATATGCCAAGAACTATAATAAAAATATTTGTTGTTGGCATCCGATCGTATTGAACACGATTTCCCAGATTTTTTAAAAATATGATTTTAATTCATGTTTTACTCTTTTGCCAAACGACAGAAAACACAGATTTTAGTTTATAGCTTACTTTTACATCCCAACATGAGAATATTTCATTAAATTTTAAAAATTAATCAAGAGCTTTAGAAAATATGCTAAGAACTGTAATAAAAATATTTGTTGCTGGCATCCGATCGTATTGAACACGATTTCACAGATTTTTTTAAAATATAATTTTAATTCGTGTTTTATTCGTTTGCCAAACCACAGAAAACACAGATTTTAGTTTAAAGCTTACTTTTAAAGCCCTACATAAGAATATTTCATCAAATTTTTAAAGTTAATCAAGAACTTTAGAAAATATGCTCAGATGTGTAATAAAAATATTTGTTGCTTGCATCCGATCGTATTGAACACGATGTCACAGATTTTTTAAAAAATCATTTTAATTCGTGTTTTATTCGTTTGCCAAAGGACAGAAAACACAGATTTTAGTTTAAAGCTTACTTTTAAAGCCCTACATAAGAATATTTCATCAAATTTTTAATGTCAATCAATCACCTAGGAAAATATGCCAAGAAAAAAAATATTTGTTGCTGGCATCCGATCGTATTGAACACGATTTCACAGATTTTTTTAAAAAATCATTTTTGTTGTAGTAGGGCATCCGCTGGGCTTCCAGATGAACTTTGCTACTGAAGTATCGTTGGGGGAGCGTTTCTGCTCTGCACAAATTTACTTAGAAGGTTTGAAAGAAAACACGTTTGTTCACTTGCAGGTTATTTTTTCTTCTGACTATATTTTCAGAGTGCATTACAATGTATTAGTGTAAGTGAGGTGAAATTTCAGTACATGTTCCATGTACTGGTTCCGGAGTTACATGGCGGTTGGATGGCGACTGCCGGATACACTTCTTGTGTAAACATGCCGCCCGCCTTGCAGTATTGCAAAAAGAAAAGGGAGGGGGAAGTGGCTCTGTTCCTACTGGTGAGCGCAGGAGCCGGACAGTATCCACCCGAAGACCGTGTTTTGGGCCAGTGGTGCGCCGCCATGGCCCGGCAGGACGCCTTGGAGAATTAAATGTGGGTAGATATCCGAGCCCAACACCAGATTGGAGATTTCCGGCTGGAACCAGCGATCGTCTGCCAATCGAACGTTGGTGAAGGGCTCGTTCAGTTTCTCGCTGACGAGCTTCGTTGGAGTTCGATACCGGAGATTTGGCATCACCTGCAGGATGACCTCTCGCTGGAAGCTAGAGGTCCTGGAACTTATAATGGCCGAGCAAGCGTTGTCTTTACCGACGCGGGTGACGGATAGCCCGGAGGCCTTTGCCAAGGATGCGTCGATAAGACTTACCGGGCAGCACGGGTCTAAAAGTGCCCGAGTGTCGCGGGTCGCCTTGCCGTTTCCAAGTCGGATGAGTGCTCTCGTGAGCACGGTTGTCCTTTTGTGTTCCATCAAAGTCGACAAGGAGATAGAACCAGCGGATGAGAGCGGCGCGGAGCTTCGCGCTTGGGCCTTGGTGCTGCGCCTTGTTTGGGATCGCTCTGGAGATCGAGATGGCATGCGACGCGCTTCTTGCAAATGAAGCAAGGTGTGATGGTCGCCCTGGCACTTGCGGCACTTGTCCTTGCGGCGACATTACTCCCCGGAATGTTGGTGAGCCAGGCAGTTTGGGCACTATTTGTTGACCAGAACTGCTCGGAGTCTCTTCTCTGGAGACAGCCGCATGAACCGCTGGCACTTTCGCAGCGCGTGGACTCCTCGGCATACTCGGCATCGGAACGATTCCGTTGCCGGTCGGCTCTTGGATCGGCCTTTTTGTTGGCGTGGAGACATCGTGCTGTTACGTGAAGAAGGTTGAAAAAAACATAATAGACATTACTGATGCGGCTTTATACGGATGGTCCGCAGACCAATGGATCTAGGATTCTAGTCTTTACTGGAGATTCTACTGGATGGAGAATGGAGACTAGATTCTATCGGGAGCAGGATCAGCTTAGAAATAGGTCTCTTGGAGACACCTCGGGCTGTTAACACGTCGACCACTCGGACTCTTTGGTCGTCGCCAGGATAGGTCGTTTGGATTCGACCTAGACGCCAGTCATTTGCTGGAAGATTATCTTCTTTAATAATGACTAGATCGTCCCGTTGTCAGTCTCGCGTTGGAGTTTGCCATTTGTTTCTTTTGTGTAACTCTAAAAGATACTCATGTTTCCAACGGAGACAGAACTGTTGTTGCAAAGCCTTCAAGCGCTGCCAGCGGTTGATGATGGACGTGGCGTTTTCCTTGATCTCTGGCTCTGTGGCGGAAAGTAGAGGACCCCCGACTAGAAAATGACCGGGAGTCAGAGCTAGGAGATCAGTAGGATCTTCCGAAATTGGAGATATCGGTCATGAATTCAGGCATGCTTCAACTTTGGATAGGAGCGTGGAAAGCTCTTTGAAGGTGTATTTGGAGGTCGATGTAGACTTATAAAATAGATTTTTGAAACTCTTTACACCTGCCTCCCACAGGCCACCCATATGCGGTGCACTAGGAGGGTTGATGTGCCAGGACAGTTTCTGGAGACTGTAAGTGGCCTGGAGTTGAGTCTTAAGCGCTTCTACAAAATCGCGCGAGAGGACTTTGGCCGCTCCGACGAAGGTTTTGCCGTTGTCGGAATGCATTTGACTTGGGCACCCTGGGGGGGCCCTGCAAACTCGACTCCTGTGTGAGTGAACGGCCGAGAGAATGTGACTCTCTTCACAGGCAAGTCACCCATGAGCTGCGTTTGCAATTTCTTTTTTCGGATGACGCAGATTTTGCAGGAATGAATTGTGGATTTGACCAACACCTTCAGCTTTGGAATCCAGTACTGTGATCGTATTAAACGCATCATGAGCTGGTTGCCTTCATGCAAGGATATTGGATGGGTGAAAGCGGTCAAGAGACGCGAATATGCACATGTGTATGGCAGTATGATTGGATGCCGCTCATCGTAGCCGAGTCCTTCGGCCGCTCTTACACGACCACATGCTCGAATAATTCCCTAACCATCTAAAAAGGGGTTCAAATTAAGGAGTTTGCTGGAAGTGAGCTGTTTTTTCGTGCTCAAGCAAGTGTACTCTGACGAGTATGCTTGTCTCTGGGTCAGGAGAATGAGTCTTTTTTGTGCTTAAGAAATCTCGTTGCTGTCAATTTCAATAGTTGACGGGAGCGACAATCGTTTGCAACGCTTGACGAAGCGATATATGTATGTTAACACTCGCAGGGCTCGATCGAACTTGGAGAAGCGCTCGAGGAAAGAAAATGAGGGAGCCGTGTTTGCGAGGTTTACCTTAATCGTACGTTGCTCTATTGTCGTATCTGGGAGGGGATCTGTAGGAAAGGGCCATTGGTTCTGAGGTAGGAGTAACCATTCTGGCCCGTGCCACCACAGCTCATTGTTGACTAACGCTTGTGGTGGGGCACCTCTGCTCGCTAGGTCCGCTGGATTGTACTCGGATCGTACATGGGACCATTTATTGGAGTTGGTGGCCTGAGTAATTTTTGCGACTCTGTTTGCTACAAAGGTAGTCCAGGCGCATGGTGGCTTATGAAGCTAAGCTAGCACAATTGTGGAATCCGACCAATAGAACCAGTCGCCGCCAGCGGAAGGTAGCTGGGGACTGAGTGCAGCGGATAACTCGGACAGAAGTGCTGCTCCGCACAGCTCTAGTCGTGGCAAGGACACGGTCTTGACCGGAGCGACCCTCGTTTTCGCTGTTAGGAGATGTACTGAGATGCGATCTTGTATCTCAGTGCGCACGTAAATGGCGGCGCCATATGCACGCTGCGAAGCGTCACAAAAACCATGGTATCCCCTGTGGGCGGAATTCGACCCATCTAGGGATGCGAATCGCACTGAGGCCCGGATACTCTTGTAGAAATAAATTCCACTTAATGAGAAGACTCTCATTCTCTCATTCAAACCGGAGACCTGTGCGTCGACGGGTTGATAAGGAAGTTTAACCCTTTTGAACAATTGCTCTGAAATAAAGGTCGCTTCAGACCCAGAGTCGATTAATGCCCGGGCTGTATACTTTGTGCCCAAATGACACACTTGGATGACAGCCGTGCCGAGGAGAACACCATGTGAGTTTGCGGAAAAGTAGTTTTGAACGGTAGCTTGGGTTGAAGTAGAAGTGGACTGTATTGGTGAAGGAGGGTTCAAAACTATTGGTGTTGTGGAAGCTGAGGGCACCTGGGGTCTGTCACGGTGGAGTAGCGTGTTGTGACGTCCCTTGCACGTGAAACAACTATGTGCGCTGGTGCAGTCTTTCAACTGGTGCTGTCTGGCGAAGCAGTTTAAGCACAACTTTTGTTGCTTAATGACGGAAACTCTCTCGGGTACGGACATTTGTAGAAAACGTGGGCATATACGCACGGGATGGTTTTCCTTCTGACACAATTTGCAGTGCTGTGACTTTGTAGTCACTGTTGCTTCGAAGGTTCTCAGGTGGTTGGACTCTTTTCTTGTGGGTTTGGACTGGAGTGGCGTATGTGCGGTAGGTCGTACATCCTCTATCGCCTCCAAGGTGCGATATCGGTCGATCAGAAATGAATTCATCTCGGACCATTGAGGTATCTCTGCCTCATCGTGGAGCGATTGTTCCCATAACGACAGCGTGAGCTTAGGCAATTTAGAGGAGCACAAGAAAATAAGCAGACAATCCCAATTTTCGGTGCTCACCCTGGACAAGTCGAGAGCCGGTAAACATCCCTGGATTGTGCCCTGAAGCTCTTTAAGGGCGGCTCCAGACTCTTGTGTTGCTGAGGGGAGATTGAAAAGAATTTTCAATTGACTATTGACTAATAGTCGCTTATTCTCAAATCTCTCCGTCAGGCTCGCCCACGCTGACTGAAAGCCGTCATTCGTGAGCGGGGACTTGGAGACAATTGCCCTAGCTTCGCCGCTGGTTTTGGAATTAAGATGGAACAATTTTTCCACTGGCGTCAATCTTGGATTGTTAAAATAAACAGCTGTAAACAAGTCTCGGAAAGTAGGCCAGCGTAGGTAATCCCCACTGAAAACTGCGGTGTCGCATGGCGGGAAACTGCACCCCCTGGACATGGAGAAGTTGGAGGGGGGTTGCTCAGCTTGTCTATTTAAAGCCGTGGCTCTTTCTATTTTTTCGCTCAGTTGAGCCGCACATCGCTCGTAAACGGAGTACGAGTAATCATATTTAGCTTGCATAGCCACCAGGTCATTGCTGCTGCAAGCGCCTTGGTTGAGAGCTTTGGAACATAACTCGTACTCGCGTTCTACCTTTTCCCATAATGTCTTAATCTGATCTCGTCGGACTTGGAGAGTGAACAGTGACACGTCACTGTCCGCTGCGTCATTGATCTTCACTTCAAACTGGCCTAGTCGGTCAGTTATAGAAAAGAAGTCGTTCAGTGCCATTTCGCTTGACTTCTGCATTTTTTGCGTAGTCGAACGGGTAATTTTTGGGGTAATATCTCTTGTTGGAATCGGACTCACAGTCTTGCGGACGGTTGTGCTGGTACTCTCGACCTTGAGTTTCCCGAAAACTGCTCTAGGTGAGGTTAAAGGTCGCTTTGACTCAACGGACGGTGCTGTGAGTCGTTTGTGGCTGTTCTGATCACCACCGATTGGCATACTAGGCTCTTCACAGAGCCAAAAATTGTAATAACCAGGTGATATGTGATCAAATACAAATGATTTGAATCAGCCAAGCGAAAATGGAATAAGAAATGGCACAGGAACGATGGAATCGAGATATCAGAATAAAATGGAATGACCGAAATGGTGTGCACTATTGAGTCCAACGAAATCGGAAAATTTTGTTAAATTAATTATTTTACTAATAATTTACTAAATTGATTCTAATTTAGTTTCTTTTACTTGAGAAAAAATCTAATTATTTCTTTATTAAAACACCAGAGAAAAGGATTTATTCTCTTTTGACAAGGCGGCCGTGTAGTGGAAACGGATCGCGCAAAAAAAATTGATGCTTATCGCTTACTGCTTATTGATTGTTGAGCTCAAGAAGAAGCACGTTTATTCTAAACGCAGCTCAATGGAAAGGTTTTTTTGTCATAGAATTATTTGTATAAATTGTTATTTTAAGAAAATTATTACGCAACTTGGAAACGTCTTAACTTATAATTATGTTTTATAAATTTTTTATAAGAATAAGAAAAGGTAATGCATATTTTTGTATTTTATTAAGTAAACGCAGCTCAATGGCAAAGTGGAAACATACAAAAATATAAAAGTTTCTCAGAATCAGTTTATCGAAAACCGATCTTGATACTTTACAACCCTGATGTTTGTTTACCTTTTGCACTTGCCAATTAATTGGTAAAAATAAATATATAAATTAATCTTGAAGCTGCTGTGGAGGAAAAATAGCAAACGATACACATACAATAGGATGTGCGTGTGTGTGTATACATGCAGGTGAATTTGCACAGTGTGGTTTTAATTAACTAAATACCAATCAGAATTGTGTGTTTTTTATTATATACATACATATGTAGGTATGTGATTATTTGGTGGTCTATAATGGAGAAGCGCATACACTTGTTGTTCAACGGAGCGAAAGCCTATGTGTGCAGATATGTCTTGATGTACTTGCGTACATCAATATGGCGATCGGTTAAATTTTTGGGTATGCACTTGTACATATATGTATATACATATGTACAGACCAATATGGCGACCTTATCGGAGTCACTTTCTGTTTTATTTTCTTTTAATATTTGTCACCTTTTAGATGACTTAATGGCCACGAACAATATTTTATCTGCGGGTTTTTTTTTTTTAATTTTTTAAATACAATTGCCCTTCGCCCACGGACAATGTGAAGCGAAAAAATATGTTCAGACACACAAATATGAATTAATCGTACTGGAGTTGCCGGAAATTTGGCAATGGACGAGTTGAGGTAGGTGCACTGCTACTTATCTTGTTTGGATTTGTAGCTGTTCCTGGAACCTTTTATTGCAGATCCACCAATGCTTGCTGGGGCGAACTGGATATGCCAAATGTTGTGGAAGTATCCGGCTCGAAGGACCAAATGTTGTAGTAGGGCGTCCGCTGGGCTTTCAGGTGAACTTTGCTACTGAAGTATCGTTGGGGGAGCGTTTCTGCTCTGCACAAATTTACTTAGAAGGTTTGAAAGAAAACACGTTTGTTCACTTGTAGGTTATTTTTTCTTCCGTCTATATTTTCAGAGTGCATTACAATGTATTAGTGTCAGTGAGGTGAAATTTCAGTACATGTTCCATGTACTGGTTCCGGAGTTACATGGCGGTTGGATGGCGACTGCCGGATACACTTCTTGTGTAAACAATTTTAATTCGTGTTTATTTTGTTGCCAAAAGACAGAGAACACAGGATTTAGTTTAAAGCTTCCTTAAACAGCCCAACATAAAAATATTTCATCAAATGTGTAAGTTCAATCAAGCACCTAGAATCGTATTGAACAAGATTTCACGGATTTTTTTTTAAGTGATTTTAATTCCTGTTGTATTCCCTTGCCAATCGACAGAAAACATAGATTTTAGATTAAAGCTTACTTTTACAGCCCAACAAAGGAATATTTTATCAAATTTTTAAATTCAATCAAGCACCTAGGAAAATATGCCAAGAAGTATAATAAAAATATTTGTTGTTGGCATCCGATCGTATTGAACACAATTTCGCAGATTTTTTTTCAAAAATAATTTTAATTGATTCGTGTTTTATTCTTTTGCCAACAGACAGAAAACACAGTTTTTAGTTTAAAGCTTCCTTTTGATAGCCCAACATGAGAATATTTCATCAAATTTTTAAAATTAATCAAGAACTTTAGAAAATATGCTAAGAACTGTAATAAAAATATTTGTTGCTGGCATCCGATCGTATTGAACACGAATTCCCAGATTTTTTTAAAAAATGATTTTAATACGTGTTTTATTCGTTTGCCAAACCACAGATAGAACAGATTTTAGTTTATAGCTTACTTGTAAAGCCTTACATAAGAATATTTTTAAATTCAATCAAGCACCTAGGAAAATATGCCAAGAACTATAAAAAAAATATTTGTTGTTGGCATCCGATCGTATTGAACACGATTTCCCAGATTTTTTAAAAAATGATTTTAATTCATGTTTTACTCATTTGCCAAACGACAGAAAACACAGATTTTAGTTTAAAGCTTACTTTTACATCCCAACATGAGAATATTTCATTAAATTTTTAAAATCAATCAAGAACTTTAGAAAATATGCTAAGAACTGTAATAAAAATATTTGTTGCTGGCATCCGATCGTATTGAACACGATTTCACAGATTTTTTAAAAATATCATTTTAATTCGTGTTTTTTTCGTTTGCCAAAAGACAGAAAACACAGATTTTAGTTTAAAGCTTGCTTTTACAGCCCAACATAAGAATATTTCATCAAATTTTTAAGTTCAATCAAGCACCTAGAATCGTATTGAACAAGATTTCACAGATTTTTTTAAAATGATTTTAATTCGTGTTGTATTCCTTTGCCAAACGACAGAAAACTTTGCTGTTAGTTTAAAAGCTTCCTTTTGATAGCCCAACATTAGAATATTTCATCAAATTTTTAAAGTTAATCAAGAACTTTAGAAAATATGCTCAGAATTGTAATAAAAATATTTGTTGCTGGCATCCGATCGTATTGAACACGATGTCATAGATTTTTTAAAAAATCATTTTAATTCGTATATTATTCGTTTGCTAACCTACAGAAATACAGATTTTAGTTTACAGCTTACTTTTACAGCCCAACATGAGAATATTTCATCAAATTTTTAAAATTAATCAAGAACTTAAGAAAATATGCTAAGAACTATAATAAAAATATTTGTTGCTGGCATCCGATCGTATTGAACACGATTTCGCAGATTTTTTTAAAAAATAATTTTAATTGATTCGTGTTTTATTCCTTTGCCAACAGACAGAAAACACAGTTTTTAGTTAAAAGCTTCCTTTTGATAGCCCAACATGAGAATATTTCATCAAATTTTTAAAATTAATCAAGAACTTTAGAAAATATGCTAAGAACTGTAATAAAAATATTTGTTGCTGGCATCCGATCGTATTGAACACGATTTCACAGATTTTTTAAAAAATCATTTTAATTCGTGTTTTATTCGTTTGCCAAACGACAAAAAAAACAGATTTTAGTTTAAAGCTTACTTTTAAAGCCCAACAAAACAATATTTTAAATTCAATCAAGCACCTAGGAAAATATGCCAAGAACTATAATAAAAATATTTGTTGCTGGCATCCGATCGTATTGAACACGATATCACAGATTTTTTTAAAAAATCATTTTAATTCGTGTTTTATTCGTTTGCCAAAAGACAGAAAACAGATTTTAGTTTAAAGCTTACTTTTAAAGCCCTATATAAGAATATTTCATTAAATTTTTAAATTCAATCAAGCACTTAGGAAAATATGCCAAGAACTGAAATAAAAATATTTATTGCTGGCATGCGATCGTATCGAACACGATTTCACAGATATTTTTAAAAAATCATTTTAATTCGTGTTTTTTTTCTTATGCCAAAAGACAGATAAAACACAGATTTTAGTTTATAGCTTACTTGTAAAGCTCTACATAATAATATTTTAAATTATATCATTCATATTCTGTAGTTTGGCAAAAGAATACAACCCAAATTAAAATTATTTTAAAAAATCTGTGAAATCTTGTTCAATACGATCCTAGGTGCTTGATTGAACTTAAAAATTTGATGAAAAATTCTTATGTTGGGCTGTAAAAGTAAGCTTTAAACTAAAATCTGTGTTTTCTGTCTTTTGGCAAACGAATAAAACACGAATTAAAATGATATTTTAAAAAAATCTGTGAAATTGTGTTCAATACGATCGGATGCCAGCAACAAATATTTTTTTATAGTTCTTAGCATATTTTCTTAAGTTCTTGATTAATTTTAAAAATTGATTAAATATTCTTATGTAGGGCTTCAAAAGTAAACTTTAAACTAAAATCTGTGTTTTGTGGTTTGGCAAAAGAATAAAACACGAATTAAAATGATTTTTTTAAAAATCTGTGAAATCGTGTTCAATACGATCAGATGCCAGCAACAAATATTTTTATTACAGTTCTTAGCATATTTCTAAAGTACTATAAACTAAAATCTGTATTTCTGTAGGTTGGCAAACGAATAAAACACGAATTAAAATTATATTTTAAAACAATCTGTGAAATCGTGTTCAATACGATCGGATGCCAATAACAAATATTTTTATTACAGTTCTTGGCATATTTTCCTAGGTGCTTGATTAAATTTAAAAATTTGATGAAATATTCTTATGTTGGGCTGTAAAAGTAAGCTTAAAACTAAAATGTGTGTTTTCTGTCGTTTGGCAAAAGAATACAACACGAATTAAAATCATTTTTAAAAAAATCTCTGATATCTTGTTCAATACGATCCCAGGTGCTTGATTGATTTGAAAATTTGATGAAATATTCGTATGTTGGGCTGTAAAAGCAAGCTTTAAACTAAAATCTGTGTTTTCTGTCTTTTGGCAAACGAATAAAACACGAATTAAAATGATATTTAAAAAAAAACTGTGAAATCGTGTTCAATACGATCGGATGCCAGCAACAAATATTTTTATTACAGTTCTTAGCATATTTTCTAAAGTTCTTGATTAACTTTAAAAATTTGATGAAATATTCTTATGTAGGGCTTTAAAAGTAAGCTTTAAACTAAAATCTGTGTTTTCTGTCTTTTGGCAAACGAATAAAACACGAATTAAAATGATATTTTAAAAAAATCTGTGAAATCGTGTTCAATACGATCGGATGCCAGCAACAAATATTTTTATTACAGTTCTTAGCATATTTTCTAAAGTTCTTGATTAATTTTAAAAATTTAATGAAATATTCTCATGTTGGGCTGTAAAAGTAAGCTTTAAACTAAAATCTGTGTTTTCTGTGGTTTGGCAAACGAATAAAACACGAATTAAAATGATATTTTAAAAAGAATACAACACGAATTAAAATCATTATTAAAAAAATCTCTAAAATCTTGTTCAATACGATCCCAGGTGCTTGATTGAATTTGAAAATTTGATGAAATATTCCTATGTTGGGCTGTAAAAGTAAGCTTTAAACTAAAATCTGTGTTCTCTGTCTTTTGGCAAACGAAAAAAACACGAATTAAAATGATTTTTTTTAAAAATCTGTGAAATCGTGTTCAATACGATCGGATGCCAGCAACAAATATTTTTATTACAGTTCTTAGCATATTTTCTAAAGTTCTTGATTAATTTTAAAAATTTGATGAAATATTCTCATGTTGGGCTGTAAAAGGAAGCTATAAACTAAAATCTGTGTTTCTGTAGGTTGGCAAACGAATAAAACACGAATTAAAATTATTTTTTAAAAAATCTGTGAAATCGTGTTCAATACGATCGGATGCCAACAACAAATATTTTTATTACAGTTCTTGGCATATTTTCCTAGGTGCTTGATTGAATGTAAAATATTCTTATGTAGGGCTTTACAAGTAAGCTATAAACTAAAATCTGTTTTGTCTGTGGTTTGGCAAACGAATAAAACACGAATTAAAATGATATTTTAAAAAAATCTGTGAAATCGTGTTCAATACGATCGGATGCCAGCAACAAATATTTTTATAATAGTTCTTGGCATATTTTCCTAGGTGCTTGGGCTGTACATGTAAGCTTTAAACTAAAATCTTGATAATCTTGATCTTAAACACAATTTCGCCGATTTTTTAAAAAATAATTTTAATTTATTTCTATTTTATTCTTTAGCCAACATACAGAAAACACAGTTGTTAGTTTAAAGCTTCTTTTTGATAGCCCACCATATGAATTTTTCTTCAAATTTTTAATTTCAATCAAGCACTTAGGATCGTATTGAACAAGATTAAACAGACTTTTTTTAAAATTTTTTTTAATTCGTGTTGTATTCTTTTTTAAAATATCATTTTAATTTGTGGAAACACAGATTTAAGTTTAAAGCTTACTTTTACAGCCCAACATGAGAATATTTAATTAAATTTTTAAAATTAATCAAGAACTTAAGAAAATATGCTAAGAACTATAATAAAAATATTTGTTGCTGGCATCCGATCGTATTGAACACGATTTCACAAACCACAGAAAACACAGATTTTAGTTTAAAGCTTACTTTTACAGCCCAACATGAGAATATTTCAATAAATTTTTAAAATTAATCAAGAACTTTAGAAAATATGCTGATTACTGTAATAAAAATATTTGTTGCTGGCATCCGATCGTATTGAACACGTTTTCACGATCCACAGAAAACACAGATTTTAGTTTAAAGCTTACTTTTGCAGCCCAACATAAGAATATTTCATTAAATTTTTAAAATTAATCAAGAACTTAAGAAAATATGATAAGAACTATAATAAAAATATTTGTTGCTGGCATCCGCTCGTATTGAACACGATTTTACAGATTTGTTTAAAATTAACATTTTATTTCGTGTTTTATTCGTTAGCCAAAAAACACTGATTTTAGTTTTAAGCTTACTTTTAAAGCCCTCCATAAGAATATTTCATCAAATTTTTAACTTCAATTAAGCACCTAGGATCGTATTAAACAAGATTTTACAGATTTTTTTAAAATGATTTTAATTCGTGTTGTATTCTTTTGCCCAAAAAAAAAGACATAGATTTTAGTTTAAAGCTTACTTTTACACCCCAACAAAGGAATATTTCATCAAATTTTTAAATTCAATCAAGCACCTTGGAAAATAAAAATATTTGTTTTTAGCATCCGCTCGTATTAAACACAATTTCGCAGATTTTTTTAAAAAATAATTTTAATTTATTCGTGTTTTATTCTTTTGCCAACAGACAAAAAACACAGTTTTTAGTTTAAAGCTTCTCTTTCATAGCCCAACATGATAATATTTCATTACATTTTTAAAATTAATAAATAGAAAATATGGTAAGAACTGTAATAAAAATATTTGTTTATATTTATTTATTAAGTTATTTATTTATATGTGGTCGACAAGACGAGTGTCTTCCAATTATTCAACACATTATAAATACAATTAGATAAATTAAATGCTAAAAGCCTAGATAGAGAACACCAATTTCAAATAGCATCACCGACCGATGGAGGTGTTTTATTTGCCAGTCCGGCCAGCTGTGCCCCTTTTGACAGCTAATTTTGTCAGTGACGCTATTAGAGCCTACATATAAAAAGAAGGGTGTAAGTAGGAAAAAGTGTTCTTACATAAAATTAAAAATAATGGTAATTTGCTATATTATTTAGAATATACCATTAATAGGAGAATATAAAAAAGGAAGATTGTTAATAAAGTATAGAACTGTATGCTAGATATACAGAGTGTTAAGTAGATAGAATAAAGAGATAGTATTGGGAAAGTAATAGGAAATCACCGACCCGGTGGGTGAAAATTTACAGCCAGTCCGGCTAGCCATGCCCCTGCTCATAGCTGGCAATGGTCAGTGACTTCCCGAAGGTATCCTGCAAGCAACGATTTTATTAGGGGTAGAGAAAGTTCGGTAGAGAAAACGTGATGCAAACTATTGTAATTTTTACATAGCACGCGAAAAGAATTGTGCATAGCGTAGTCTGTTGTGCACGTCGATAAGAATAAGGGGCGGTAATTTCTGGGTGGTCTAGCCGGAACAGAAAATTGAAGACGCCCTAACAGAAAAGGAGAATCTATATCGCCAACAACCAACTTATGTAGAAAGACAACACCGAGAATTGTCCTATGGTTGGTTAACGACGGAAGATTAAGAAGAAACAGCCTGCTGGAATAGGATGGCAACCGAAGATTAGGGTCCCAATTTTAACCTCGTAAGGCAAAAAGCAGAAATTGCTTCTGAACAGATTCAATACAATCCTGGCTATTGTTATACTGCGGAGACCAGATGCAAGAGCAGTATTCAAGGATAGGGCGAACAAGAAGAGATGTACAGAAGTTTCGTTATAAAAGGATCGTTCAACTTTTTAGATCATAGTTTAATGAATCCAAGTACACCTTTTGCCTCATTAACGATGGTATCTATGTGAAGATTGAAACAGAGTTTAGAATCAAAAAGAACGCTTAGATCATTAACTGTTAGTATACGTTGCAATGGGGTATTGTCGATTGTATAACTGACAAGATAAGGTGTAGTACGATTAAACGTCTTAAACATACACTTTGAACAATTCAGATGCAATTGATTGGCCGAGCACCAAAGTTGCATAGCGTTCAAATCGTTTTGAAGACGAGAGTGATGTAGGGGATTGGTGTATGATAGAATAAGTTTCACGTCGTCCGCATACATGAGTGCACGGGCATGGGATATAACAGAGGGAAGATCATTTATAAAAAGAGTAAAGAGTAAAGGTCCAAGAAGACTACCTTGAGGAACACCAGAAGTAACGTGAACCTGTTTAGAGGTCAGCCTCAGCATTACTCTTTGGGTCCTACCTTTTAAATAAGAACTAATCCAAAGCAAAAGAGACGGAGGAAAACCTATTCGGTCAAGTTTAAAAAGTAAAATGTCATGGTGTACGGAGTCAAACGCCTTACTGAAGTCAGTGTAAATAACATCAGTTTGCATTTTCGAAAGGAAAGCATCACGGAAGTAAACTCAAGCAGATTGGTCGTAGTAGACCGATTCTTTACGAATCCATGTTGAACAGGGGAAACAACTGATTTTCAGATATGCTGAAAATTCGAAGTGATTATTTTTTCAAATAGTTTAGGAATAGCGGACAGTTTTGCAATGCCCCTGTAATTTAGTATATCAGACTTTCCACCTTTCTTGTGGAGAGGAATGATATAAGATTCTTTCCAAAGAGATGGAAAGACAGAAGATTCAAGGGATAAATTAAAAAGCTTTAGCAATGAATAAACAAGGGAAGAACTACACTCCTTGAGTAGACAACTAGGGATATTGTCAGGCCCAGGAAAGAAAGAAGATTTTAAAGAATTTAAAGCTAAAAGGAGAGAGGAATGGGAAATAACAGGGGGAGGTGTAGAACTAGAGGAAGTAATAGTATAAGGGTAAGAATTATTATTAGGACAGACTGAAGAGTAAGTTGATTGAAAAAAATTAGCAAAGAGGTTAGCTGAATCAGAGTCATTGCTAGCTTTATCCATCCCGAGAGAAAAAGAAGATGGCAAACTTGAAGACTTACGCTTCGAGTTTACAAAATTGTAAAACTGTCTTGGATTAAGGGCAAATTGACTTTTGCAAGGAGTTAGCTAATTCTCATAGCATTGAGAATTCAGAAGAAAGAAGTTCGACTTGGCTATGGAATATTTAGCCAAGTCAGTACACGAACCAGACTTTTTAAACATTTTAAAATATTTAGATTTTATATTTTTTAGATTTGTTAATCTGGGAGTAAACCAAGGTGGCTTTGAAGAGGTAGTCGAAGGAATTGACTTGGGAATACACATATTTAAGAGGGAGTTTAGGGTGTTATAAAAAAAGTTAATAGCAGTATTCATGTCAACCGAGTCATATAAGAAAGACCAATCGGTTGCATAAATAAGCTGATTCAGCAATGAATAATTGCAAAGGAAATTATTCAAGCAACGGCGTGGATTATTGGCTGATGAGCACGAAATGAGAGGATTACAATTGAACATTGCAACCTCTAAAGTAGGATGATATACATCCTCAGGAAGAGATAAAGGAGGGGACCTAGACACATTAGAAATAAGGTAGTCGTTAACAAATACGAGATCAAGTGTTCTATTCAAATGATTAGAGATTGAATTGATTTGAAACAACGAAAGGTGAAGCATGCAATCTATAAAGTCATGCTGTGCTGAGGGCACTAGATAATTTTCGGCAGTGAAAAGTGACCAAAATATGTTCGGCAAATTAAAATCTCCCAACACAATAAATAGGTCATTATCACGCACGTGTGAAGAAACTTCTTTAATACAAGAAATATGTTTCATATAAACTTGAATGTTGCTGGTATCCGATCGTATTGAACACGAATTTCCAGATTTTTTTAGAAAATGATTTTAATATGTTGTAGTGTGTATATGTCTATAAGTAACACCCAGTATTCATATATATAAAGTATGTGACACTTTGTTGCATACAATAACAAATATAAATTAAACAAACTCAGAGCCACTCTATGTATTGGCTCTGGCTCATACTACGCTGCGCGAGTCACTAGCCCCGCACGCTGACCATTTATGTTTACGCTGCATATCCCACGCTCCGTCTGAGGGCATTGCAACATATATGCTCACTAACACTGGCATATGCAAGCTACTCACTCTCCCTCTCTTTGTAGCTGTTAACCAATAACAGCATAAGAACATATATGTATCCATAGGCTAAGCGCATAACATTGACTTTGAATAAATTCATTCTTATGAACAATGCAAAACAGCACTGACGTGCCTTTATCTATCAGTTTGAAACATTTATAAGTGGAACACTTACAATACTATACAAGTGGAAGATATCATTATTACATGGCGACCGTGACATGGTCACGATTCCCTGCCTGGAGGCTGTAGAATAAAAAGACAAGAGGATAAATAAATCCCTGCCTGGAGGCAGTAGAACACAAAGAAAAGAGGATAAATAAATCCCTGCCTGGCAAATGACGAGGATCGTGGAATGGAAAACTACAAATTACTGAGTGAGTAGAGTGCGCCAATGGGAAAACACAGGGGTGGCCAGAAAACTAAAATAAATAAAAGAAAAGCCCACATTAAGTGGCTATTATACACAAAATCACCACCACCTGCTTGGGCAACAGCCCAAAAGTTACAGGCAGAATTAGATTTCTTAAAATCTAGTCTGAAAAAGAAGAATCTTATTGACGCAACTCACCACTCCATTAGTAATATATGTAAGAAACAAGTAATAATACCACCACCACCATCTCAGATCCTAAAGATGAAAAAAACATGCCCAGCAGACTGCGAGGGACCACTCTACAGCATCAACTGCAAGTATACTTGCCAACGGAAGAAGACCAGCACCAGCCCCGCTAGCCAGTAAAGCTGGCAAACAACAACCTGTGCGAAGACCAGCACCGGTGCCACATCCGGCGACGCCCAGCTGATGCAGCGACGAGCAGCAGATGCAGCGAATATTCAATTATTTATTTAAATTATAAATATAAAATTGTTGTAAAATTGAGCAGAATCTCTTCTGCCCGATTAAAAGCATAGCCCGTAAAGCTATGCGAAACGATAGGTAGGATTCTGTAAAAACATGATCACCCTACGTACATATATATATACGCAGTAATAGATTATAAAATTGTAAAATTGAGCAGAATCATTTCTGCCCGATTAGAAGCATAGCCCGTAAAGCTATGCGAAACGATAGGTAGGATACTGTAAAAACACTAATTATCCCATGTACGAGGATAAAAAAATTAGTAAATACCAATAAACTTATATAAAAATTAAAAAAAAAGAGGATTAAAAAAAATGTAATCAATACTGTTAAAGTAATCGATTATAAAGAAAATTTAGAGAATATTACACTTTTGCTAATTATAATCACCGTAGTATCTGTTGTATCGCTAGCATTGAAGGTGTATGCAATGCATACAAAGAAAATTAAGAAACGATATATTAGTAGAGCAGACGGACTAGACAAGGTTTGAACATATTTGAATATGTCAGAGGAATCATACTAAGTACGTTGCCATATGTCTTTTGGGACCAGCAACGATACTAATGGTGCGACTTCATCAATAAATATCTATTATATTAGTATGGAATGGAGTATATTGGTGAAAAATATCAGTGACCACAAAGACAAATTTGACAAGTCATATAAATGCATTAATAAAGGCATACCTATAAAGGTAGAAACACTAATATACCATGTACAAATATTGATAAAACAATATAACGGTATAGTACATGCAGTAAATTCCATTAAAAATAAACTAACTCAGGAGCATACCAGGCAGTGCCTTAAATTCATACAATCTTTATATACCAGATTTAAAAACATTGGCACTAGACAGAACATTATAATAAATGTTCCAGAAGATCTTTTTTACCAGCAAAGTTTGATCCAAACCAGTTACAAGATCTTAATGAGTCGAAGCCAGTTACTGATATAAATATCGATATCGACATTGAGACACTGGACAATACAGAATCCAACATGCCAGACCAGGAAGCCTTAGATAGGGAATATGTAAGACAAATTTCGTCTACAGTCCCTGAATTTGACGGTAAAAAACTGTCATTAAATCGTTTTTTAAGAGCCTTAAGGCTTGTTGAACGAACAAAGGGCAACCAAGAGGATTTGGCTGTAGAAGTCATAAAATCGAAACTAATTGGCACAATACTATACAAATGCCAAGACGAGACTACGATCTATGGCATTATTAATAAATTAAAAAGTTGCGTCAAAGGAGAATCCATTGACGTAATTAAGCAAAGCTGTTAAACGCCCATCAAAAAGGCAAAACAGCAGCTCAATATACAGCTGAAATCGATAACTTGCGTAAGCAACTCGAGGAAGCTTATATTGACGACGGCCTAGACTCGGCTAATGCAGAGAAATTCTCTACTAAAGAGTCAATATCTGCAATGACCAAAAATTGTGAATATGAAAAACTTCGTATAATACTAGAAGCTGGAAACTAAATACATTCATTGCACCACTGAAATGACTGGAAGTGCCAGCACAGTATTATATCAGCGAGGCAGACATAATAGGGGCGATGATTATCGCAATTGCCAAAGATGTAGAGGCAATGGCCGCGGTAATCATAACACAAACTATACTAACAATAGCAACGGCAGGGGACATTATAGAGGTAAAGTCCGTGGTAATAACCGAGGAAGGAATAATTCCAACCGAGGTAACAACCAAAACAATAACAATGGCAACTATAATGGTAATAATAATGTTCGAGTTACACAGACTAACTCGGAAAATCAGCAAAACCCTTAAGATGTGCACCAAGAAACACCAAAGTACACACAGTCAATCTAAACCTCAGTATCTTCATTAACATAAATAACGAAAAAACAGGAAAAGCATTTACCCTATTGCTAGATTCTGGTGCAGACATATCACTATTAAAAGAACATGTTGATACATTTGAAAACATTAATTCAAACATATCAACTCAAATATCTGGAATCGGTGAAGGTTCAGTTTTTTCCAAAGGTTTAGCATTCGTAGAATTATCTACCGGAAAATATATCATTCCACACGACTTTCACATAGTCGGACACAATTTCCCAATACCCATCGTTGTCATTATTGGTATAGACTTCTTTAAAAAGTATAATTGCCAATTGGAGTTCACACAAACATGTGATTCTCTAATACTTCGGCCAAATAATTTAAACTATCCTATAAAACTACTAATAACTCACACTTGTGATAATAATGCCACAATACTTCCAGCTCGTTCTGAAGTAGTCCGCCAAATCAATATTGTTTCGCCAGAAAACAATATTTTCATCCCAAATCAAGAAATTGATAAAGGAATATTCATTGGAAATACTATTTCCAATAATCAACAAACATTTGTCCGAATTTTAAATACAAAAAATTCAATAAAAATAGTAAATCTTAACGACATTAAAATAGAAAAGCTAAGTGACTATGAAACAGTCCACGAAATTAGCAAGGATCGCCAAGAAACGGTGATGAAAAAACTAAAAAAGAACTTTCCCCCATTATTTAAGACACAATTAAAAGATCTCTGCACCAAGTATACAGACATATTCAGACTCGAAACCGAATCCATAACAACCAATAATTTTTATAAACAAAAACTAAGACTAAAAGATACTGAGCCAGTGTACATTAAAAACTACAGAATTCCTCATACCCATAAAGAAGAAGTTAATAATCAAGTCGAAAAACTTATCTCGGATAATATTGTAGAACCGTCTGTATCGGAATATAACAGTTCTATACTACTTGTCCCAAAAAAGGGATTACCTGGTTTCGATACCAAGAGATGGCGATTAGTTATAGACTATCGTCAAATTAACAAAAAACTCTTGTCTGACAAATTTCCACTCCCAAGAATAGATGATATTCTTAACCAACTAGGCAGAGCAAAATATTTCTCATGCTTAGATTTAATGTCCGGTTTTCACCAAATAGAATTAGAAGAAAATTCTAGAAATATAACGTCTTTTTCAACGAGCAATGGCTCCTATCGTTTTACACGATTACCATATGGTCTAAAAATAGCACCTAATTCTTTTCAAAGAATTATGAGCATCGCTTTTTCGGGATTAGAACCTTCACAAGCTTTCTTGTACATGGACGATGTAAGGAAGCTTCTGGCCGGGGTATAATTCTCAGTCTTACCAGGTCTAGCGAGTTACAAGATATTTATAATTTCGCTGGGAGAGAGGGCTTAGGGGGGGGTGAGTATCCTGACCAAACCAAACTAGACCTACCTCTACACACCCACACCATCGGGCCGCGGCCTCGTGCCATCTATGCTAGCGGGCCGTGGCCTCGCACCAACTACACTAGCGGGCCGTGGCCTCGCACCAACTCCACTACCTAAACACTCTATCTCTCTGCCGGGCCGTGGCCTCGCACCAACTACACTAGCGGGCCGTGGCCTCGCACCAACTCCACTCCTTAACAGCTAACCCGTAATACCCACTCACAGGCCATAGTCCCGCACCACATGCTCCCGCTTTGGTTAGGGTGAACATCGGCCAATTCCGATGTTAGAACAGCTAGGGTTACCGAAGGATAAAGAATTAGCAGATTTCCTTCGTTAATTACAGCATATGCACTTTATTCACTGATTTATTTAACACTACCCTACTGTACTTCCTAGACTTAGGGCCCAGCCGCACTGTTTAGAGCCCTAGCGCTCCACTATACCGCCTATGATCTCGTTTATCTCGCGCAGCACTTCCACTCACCCTTAATGTTCGATCCAAAGTGCCGGCACGCTCGCCGGCAAGCCATGCGCTCGCTTCGGCTGCTCAACTTCGCCGCGAGCTTTCGCAACTTCGCCTCGGAGCTTTCGCTCTTCGCCGCCGAATTGAAGTTGCGCTCTCGAAGACGGTGTTGAGCAACCGATCGACAACGCACGGTTGCAGCGGCGGCCGGCGGTTAAATTCAAACTCATTCTTTAAAATAATTATAATATTCGCGGCTCCTTGCCTCATTACTCCTAACATCGAACTGCTTATAATACTGATGGCTTCTTGCCTCTTACTCCACTAAGATCTTAACCTAATACAATTAATACTTATAACTAAAGAAAATTAATACGCCAGTGGCTCCCTGCCGTAATTTGGCCAAAGGGATGACGGCTCCTTGCCGTGAAAACTGTGGGGTGGCTGGTCTCATTAGCCGCCTCACACCCCCCTCACTTCGGACAGGTGACGGTCACGTCGCATTTCGCGTTCAGCGTAACGCTGTACTCGCTCTCCCCGTCGCTGTTGTCTTCGTCTGACGATATGTCGACAACTTCGGGTTCCATCTGAAAGTTCAGCTTATTGGTTAACTTACTCTTTACTTATTTGTTAATGCCCTATTCTCTCAGTGCGGCTCACACTTTACTATGCCTATTCTGAATTATGTTGTTAATGTTAGTTTTATCTAAGCTTAATCATAATAGTTTCGTTGGGCGACGGGTGTTGCTCTCATCCTTCGCTTACGCGTGGGCATTTACGTGCCCTGGATCTTCGTCTTCTTCGTCGCTCGTCGTCTTTCTGTAGAATGGTTTTAATTGTGAGATGTTGGCCACCCTCTTCTTGCGGTCGTCTGGTTTCACCAACCGCACAATATTGGGGGATATGAATTTGACGACTTTGTAGGGGCCGTCAAATTTGGGTGCCAACTTTGCGGCGAAACCTTCGGCAGCGTTGGACAACTGGTGCTGCCTCAACAGGACCATCGAGTCCAACGAAGGCCGCCACTCTCGTCTCCGCAAGTTGTAATGCCTGCCCTGGTCCTTTGACGCGCGCTGGAGGTTGCTGTGGACGATATCAAAAATTTCTTTTAGCCTATCCGCCTTCGTCCTAGGGTCGAGCGCACTAGTTGCGGACCCCGGAGTTACCTGATCGTACAGAGCTGCGGGTAATCGAGGTTCCCTGCCCTGCATCAGGAAAGCGGGACTAAAGCCCGTTGAATCTGCCACACTCGTGTTGACCGCCAGCGAGATCTCAGGCAAGAGTTCATCCCATGAACTCTGGTGGCCCTCAATAAATTGCGCTATCATGGTCTTTACAGTCCGGTTAGTCCTCTCGGTGGGATTCTCTTGCGGACAGTACGGGGCGGTATACTGGATCTCTACACCCAGGGACCCCAAAAATGACTTGAAGCTCCGACTCGTAAATTGTACCCCGTTGTCGCACACAAACTTTCTAGGTACCCCGAACCTACTTAGAATCCTCTCTCGAAACGCAGTTTGCAGGTGTGCTGCCGTGGCTCTTCGAAGAGGGACCAACTCCACCCATTTCGAAAAAGCGTCATGGAACACCAATAGCATCGTGTTTCCATGTTTCGACCGTGGAAGGGGTCCGACGAAGTCCGCGCAAAGTACCGCCATCGGCTCTGCCACCTGCCTCGTCAGCATGCGACCAGCCGGTTTGAGTTGCTCACTCTTGAATTTTTGGCAGTCTTCGCAACATTTCACGTATCTGGCGGCATCGCGGAACATACCCGGCCAGTAGTACCGCTGGGCCAACCTCGCCACCGTTTTTCTGACACCTTGATGTCCGGCCGTGGGAGCATCATGACATTCCCGCAGTACCCTCTGGCGTTGACCACTGCCTACGCATAGTTTCCAAGGGATGTAGTCCTCATCATCTATCCGGTGACCCAAATGCCTATATAGCTGTCCGTTTTCCTCGGTGTAATCCGGGAACTTGACTGGCTCTTCGGCGATTCTAGCACGCATCCTCGCGACCCATTTGCAGGGAGCCTCGGCCACCACTGCTTGTTGAAAGGTCTCTAGAGGATGCCTCGACAGGGCATCGGCCACGACGTTGAGCTTCCCTCGACGATAATGAACGTCAAATTGGAATTGCTGCAGTTCCAATGCCCATCGCGCAATCCTTCCTGACGGGCTCTCGATCGAATTCAGCCACTTGAGCGCTAGATGGTCCGTTATTACGTCGAATCGGTACCCTTCTAGGTAGCAACGCAACTTCCGGATCGACCACACGATTGCCAGGCACTCTTTCTCAGTGGCGGAATAGTTTACCTCGGCCTTTAGCAACTTTCGGCTCGCGTATGCTATCACCCGCTCTTGTCCATCGATCGTCTGCGTCAGCACTGCACCGAGGCCATACTCACTCGCGTCAGTCTGCAAGACGAACTTGGCGGAAAAGTCGGGGCAAGCCAACACAGGGGCAGTCGTCAAGCTCTCCTTCAATTGACGCAATGCCTCCTCCTGTTCTTGCTCCCATGCCCATTTCTGCCCCTTCTTTAAGAGCGCTGTGAGCGGCTGTACCTGGGTCGCGAAATTGGGTACGAAACGCCTGTACCATGACGCCATCCCGAGACACTGTCGCAATTCTTTGCAATTTGTTGGTGCCCTCAGGTTTCGTATCGCCTCCACTTTCTCCGGGTCGGTCCGTATCCCTTCTCTGCAAATTACATGTCCTAGGTAGACTAACCTCTCCCGGAAGAAGCTGCATTTTTTTCTATTTAACCGGAGATTGGCCGCCCTTAGCCGACGGAATACCTCCCTCAAATTCTCTACATGCTGTGTTTTCGTCGCTCCCATTACTACGATGTCGTCTAGGTAGGCGAACGCATGAGGCTCCATCTGCGGCCTTATTACCGTATCCAAAGCGCGCTGGAATGTCGCACATGCCGAGTGTAAGCCGAATGGCATCACCCGCCATTGGAAAAGACCTCTTCCAGGGACTGTGAACGCCGTACACTCCCGGCTATCGGCTGCCATCGGTATCTGCCAGTACCTGTGCTTCAAATCCAGAGTGGAGATGAACCGGGCGTGGCGCAACCGCTCCAGGATGTGGTTAATACGAGGCACCGGATAAGCGTCCGGAATGGAATGCGCGTTGAGTTGTCGGTAGTCAATGCACATACGCCATTCGCCAGTCTTCTTCTTGACCAAGACGATCGGGGCGCTGTGCGGACTAGGCGACGGCTCGATGGCATTTGCCCGGATCAACTCATCCACTTCCTCGTCAATCACCCTCTGCATGGCCGGATTCTTGGGGTAGTACCTTTGTTTCAACGGCTTGTCATCCTTCAACCGGATTCGGTGTTCCGCAATGTGCGAGATTCCCTGCAGCCCCTCGAAGAGAGCCAGCTCTGACTCCAGGAACTCCCTCAATTCTGGGTCCAGATCCGCTGGCCACTCCGCCTCTTCGATGCCGTTACCGCCGCCTCCCGGGACCATCTCGATTCCAGATAGAACTCCGTGGCCGCTCGATTCTGGCAATCGCTCCTGGCCGTCTATGTCCGTGTGGATTCTGGTCATCGCTCCTACTCCGTCTTTTCTCTTGCACGTTCCCGCCGTGCCGCTTCCGTAGCCATCAGAAGTCTGTCCCTGCAGCTCTATGCGCCACCTATTGGGTTCTCCAGGCTGTCGATTCGGGCCGGACTTTACTCCCCTTTTTCTGACCTTTTCCGTCGAAGGCCGAGCGGGTACTCCCTTCTCATGACTTGGGAGGCCTTCCTCCGGCTCCCTCTGTAGCCGAGCAGGTGCTCCCCTATTATGACTTGGGAGGCCTTCCTCCGGCTCCCTCTGTAGCCGAGCAGGTGCTCCCTTTTCATGCCTTGGGAGGCCTTCCTCCGGCTCCCTCTGTAGCCGAGCAGGTGCTCCCTCTTCATGCCTTGGGAGGCCTTCCTCCGGCTCCCTCTGTAGCCGAGCAGGTGCTCCCTTTTCATGCCTTGGGAGGCCTTCCTCCGGCTCCCTCTGTAGCCGGTCAGGTGCTCCTTTTCCATGCCTTGGGAGGCCTTCCTCCGGCTCCCTCTGTAGCCGAGCAGGTGCTCCCTTTCCATGCCTTGGGAGGCCTTCCTCCTGCTCCCTCTATAGCCGAGCAGGTGCTCCCTCTCCATGCCTTGGGAGGCCTTCCTCCGGCTCCCTCTGTAGCCGAGCAGGTGCTCCCTTTCCATGCCCTGGGAGGCCTTCCTCCGGCTCCCTCTGTAGCCAAGCAGGTGCTCCCTTTCCATGCGTTGGGAGGCCTTCCTCCGGCTCCCTCTGTAGCCGAGCAGGTGCTCCCTTTCCATGCCCTGGGAGGCCTTCCTCCGGCTCCCTCTGTAGCCGAGCAGGTGCTCCCCTATTATGCCTTGGGAGGCCTTCCTCCGGCTCCCTCTGTAGCCGAGCAGGTGCTCCCTTTCCATGCCTTGGGAGGCCTTCCTCCGGCTCCCTCTGTAGCCGAGCAGGTGCTCCCTTTTCATGCCTTGGGAGGCCTTCCTCCGGCTCCCTCTGTAGCCGAGCAGGTGCTCCCTTTCCATGCCCTGGGAGGCCTTCCTCCGGCTCCCTCTGTAGCCGAGCAGGTGCTCCCTTTCCATGCCTTGGGAGGCCTTCCTCCGGCTCCCTCTGTAGCCGAGCAGGTGCTCCCTCTCCATGCCTTGGGAGGCCTTCCTCCGGCTCCCTCTGTAGCCGAGCAGGTGCTCCCCTTTCGATGCCCTGGGAGGCCTTCCTCCGGCTCCCTCTGTAGCCGAGCAGGTGCTCCCTTTCCATGCCTTGGGAGGCCTTTCTCCGGCTCACTCTGTAGCCGAGCAGGTGCTCCCTTTTCATGCCTTGGGAGGCCTTCCTCCGGCTCCTCGCTCGTTCCTGGCCTCACGCCCGGTGTCGTCACTGCTTCTAGGACCAGTTCCGCCTCGCCGCAGCGTATTGTGGTACCCATCGCCCCCAAAAAATCCATACCCAGGATTACGTGGTCCAGCATTGAGGGCATGATGAGCATCGTCATGCTGATCATTTTCCCCCCTAAGCTGACGTCTAAAAGCCTTTTCTACCTCTAGGGTGGACCCATCTGCCAGGCGGATACGTGCCTGTGTTTCCTCCGCTCTTCCCCGGATCGTCCATTTGCGTACGCAGTCCTCACTCATGAAGCTACGAGTGGCTCCGGTATCGATCGTGGCGGGCATCGTTCGTCCGCCAATCTCTACCGTAGCGACGATCCGGCCACCGTCCACCTTCAGTGGGTATCCTATTACTGTGTTCCGTGTGTATTGGCGCCGACCCGATCCTGGTCCGGACGACGCCGTTGCCCGTTTCCCGTCTCCGCGCGGCGGCAACACTCCCGACTACTTCGGCCCCGGCTTCCACATACCCAACAAAACAAAACAGGAGCGTTGGGGCATTCCCTGGCAAAATGCCCCTCCTGTGCGCACCTATGACACGCCCGTCGCGGATCATATCCGTTCCCGGCCTCTTGGCTCATCATCTGATGGGCCACCTCTGCGTGAGTTGCGGCGGGTGGGGTGGAGACCCTGGTGTCTACAACGGTCGTCCCGGATCCGCTGGGAGCAGACCGGAAAGGATTGAGATGTCCCGAGGACTGCGCCGTCCTCGCCCACTCTGCACTATTTGAACTAGAGACACCCGGACCCAAGGGTTGGCTGCCTGAGTACTCCGCCCTCTGCCTCACGACGGTCTCGTATTCTACGGCCAGTTGAGTTAGCTGGGATAGGGTAGAAAAGTCTTGCCGTCGCACATAGAGCCTGTATTCCGGAGCGGCGTTCTCGTAGATCCGATGCAACTCTTGTGCCGGCTCGTATCTAGCGTGGTGCATAAGAGCCCTCAGCTCTATCAAATATTCCTTGAACGCTTCACCTACGCGCTGCCTCCGGGATCGGATCTCGTCCTCAAGCCTCTCGAAGTAACGAGGGGGCAAGAAAAACTCCAAGAAATCCCTTCTAAGCACGACCCACGGCACATCCCTTAGCCCACTGCTCAGAAACCAGCGAGCAGCCCTATCGCAGAACACCTCGCTCATTGCCCTGGGCATACGGTCGAGGGCTATACCATAGGTGATAGCGCGCTCCTCGAGATCCTCTAAGAACCCAAGAGGGTCGGAGCGTCCATCGGCAAGCCGAGCCCAAACCCCAGTCGAATGACCGCCATCCTGCACGTAGGTGGACAGCCGCTTACGTAGCTCCTCCACGCGCCCCTCCTACTCCAGCCCAAACTCCTGGGCGATCGCCACTAACTCCTCTTTACGTCGCTGGTGAATCCATCGGACGCCTACCCCCGGGTTTTGGCACTCACCTGCCTCCATCCTTTATTGTATATTTTCTTGCTAGTCGACGTCGCTGTTTCCCTCTCTTCCCCTTCTAGGGGTTCCGTCGGTCCTTTTGCTTATTTTATTTTATGTCGGTGTCCTTGTCACTTTGTTCCTCTCATGTTTATCCACTTTTGTTATTTGTTTCTTATTGGTTTATTTCCCTTTTCTTTTAATTCGTTTTCTCGTTTTTTTTTTTTTTGATCACTTCCACAAACGCAAAAAAAAACCCTACAAAATGCACTTAATGTTCTTTTAAGTTTAGCCATTCCTCACTTTGGTCGCTGCCTTAGTCTTTATTGTTTTCCTTTATACATTCTTGTTCATTTATTTTATTTAATTATTTAGTTTTATTTAATTATTTATTTTATTTAATTATATATTTTTATTAAATTTATTTGTTAATTTAATTATTTATTTTATTTAATTATTCATTTTTTTTTCTGTTTGTTTAGTATTATTTATTTATTTTTATTTATTTATTTTTCTTATTTTCGACCACTTCACAAAAAAAATACTCAAAAAAAACCAACAATCCTCTTTATGATCTTTTCACTTTTAACCCGCGTCCATTTGACCTGTTTGCTGCTTATTAGTTCTTATTGTTCACTTGGTTCGTATTCACCATTAAACGTACCCGCTCTCAACACTTTCGCCAACTGTACTCACGAATTCAACTTTTCACCGCGCGAGAGTTGAATTCGTCCCACTGTACAGCCGCTGCCGCGACGCCTTAACGGCCCTTCGACGCCGACGTCGACTGCGCCGCGCGTTTGGGCACCCGTGTGCGAGCGTGGTTTCGAAGTCACCCGGCTGGCGCGCGCGCGCTGTACTTTTACGACCGACCGTTATGTTTTCGTCTCTTTATTTCACTTGCCGGCTTGCTGCTAGCATTTTTGTCACTCACCAGCTGCACGTGTTCATTTTCTGACTATGCCTAACACAGGGTATAGAAATGTTCTCTGGGGTATACCGGACTACTTAACACCCTATTTTCATATTTCGCACATACATGACCTTCTTATTTTCTTGCCCTCTGCTAGGTTACCTTCCCTCTAGGGTATACCCGACTAGAAATACCCTATATAGTTTTTTTTTTTTTTTGGAAAATACCTATTCGGGCATGCTTGCGGGCTTTAATCCGCCGACATGCCACACCCCTAAACGCCTCTTGGTCCCTGCTCGGGCGCCACTTGTAAGGAAGCTTCTGGCCGGGGGTATAATTCTCAGTCTTACCAGGTCTAGCGAGTTACAAGATATTTATAATTTCGCTGGGAGAGAGGGCTTAGGGGGGTGAGTATCCTGACCAAACCAAACTAGACCTACCTCTACACACCCCCACCATCGGGCCGCGGCCTCGTGCCATCTATGCTAGCGGGCCGTGGCCTCGCACCAACTACACTAGCGGGCCGTGGCCTCGCACCAACTCCACTACCTAAACACTCTATCTCTCTGCCGGGCCGTGGCCTCGTACCAACTACACTAGCGGGCCGTGGCCTCGCACCAACTCCACTCCCTAACAGCTAACCCGTAATACCCACTCACAGGCCATAGTCCCGCACCACATGCTCCCGCTTTTGGTTAGGGTGAACATCGGCCAATTCCGATGTTAGAACAGCTAGGGTTACCGAAGGATAAAGAATTAGCAGATTTCCTTCGTTAATTACAGCATATGCACTTTATTCACTGATTTATTTAACACTACCCTACTGTACTTCCTAGACTTAGGGTCCAGCCGCACTGCACCGCACCCTAGCGCTCCACTATACCGCCTATGATCTCGTTTATCTCGCGCAGCACTTCCACTCACCCTTAATGTTCGATCCAAAGTGCCGGCACGCTCGCCGGCAAGCCATGCGCTCGCTTCGGCTGCTCAACTTCGCCGCGAGCTTTCGCAACTTCGCCTCGGAGCTTTCGCTCTTCGCCGCCGAATTGAAGTTGCGCTCTCGAAGACGGTGTTGAGCAACCGATCGACAACGCACGGTTGCAGCGGCGGCCGGCGGTTAAATTCAAACTCATTCTTTAAAATAATTATAATATTCGCGGCTCCTTGCCTCATTACTCCTAACATCGAACTGCTTATAATACTGATGGCTTCTTGCCTCTTACTCCACTAAGATCTTAACCTAATACAATTAATACATATAACTAAAGAAAATTAATACGCCAGTGGCTCCCTGCCGTAATTTGGCCAAAGGGATGACGGCTCCTTGCCGTGAAAACTGTGGGGTGGCTGGTCTCATTAGCCGCCTCACAACGACTTAATCGTCATCGGTTGTTCCGAAAACCACATGATCAAAAACTTAACAAACGTTTTTGACTTGTGTAGGCAACACAACCTTAAATTACATCCAGAAAAATGTTCATTTTTCATGCACGAAGTGACTTTTCTAGGTCATAAGAGTACTGATCAAGGTATTTTGCCAAATGACAAAAAATATGATGTCATTGAAAAATATCCAGTCCCCACGGACGCTGATAGCGCTAGAAGATTCGTTGCATTTTGCAATTATTACAGACGTTTCATAAAAAACTTTGCAGATTATTCACGTCACATAAATCGATTATGTAAAAAGACTGTCAACTTTGAGTGGTCCGATGAATGCCAAAAAGCGTTGGAATATTTAAAAAAAGCTCTTATGAAGCCCACTTTACTAAAATACCCAGATTTTAGCAAAGAATTTTGCATCATAACAGATGCCAGTAAACTAGCCTGCGGAGCAGTTTTGACTCAAACGTATGGAGATAAACAATTGCCCGTAGCATATGCTTCTCGTTCATTTACAAAAGGAGAAAGCAATAAAAGTACAACCGAACAAGAGTTGGCAGCAACCCACTGGGCAATAACCCATTTTCGACCATACATATATGGTCAACATTTCACTATTAAAACAGACCATAGACCCTTGACATATCTGTTTTCAATGGTAAATCCAAGTTCAAAATTAACGAGAATGAGACTAGATTTAGAAGAGTATGAGTTCACTGTAGAAAACCTTAAGGGAAAAGATAATTTTGTTGCAGATGCGTTATCAAGAATAACCATCAAAGAATTAAAAAGTACTAATACAAATGTCTTGAAAGTCACTACAAGACAACAAAGTAGACAAAATAAATTCTGCGCAGGAAAAGAACAAGAAATTTTGCCAAGGCAAAATCGTGAAAATGCTTCTAAGCCCAACGTATACGACGTCATCAAAAACGACGATATGCGAAAAATAGTGACCTTGAACATAACAAATATGCTATGTATTTTAAAACATGGTAAAAAGGAACTAATGGAACTATCGATTTAGGTCAATTTTTCCAAAGGCTTGAAAAAGAAGCCGGTATATTAGGAATCAGCCAACTCAAAGTGGTACCGAGCGAAAAGATCTTTGAAAACATACTTTCAAAAATATGGGCAATATATATTTAAAAAACTTAAGAGTAGCGCTACTCAAGCCGGTAACCCAAATAAATAAAGAAACAGAAAAAGAAGCAATAATGTCTACATTCCATGATTATCCTTTTCAAGGTGGTCACACGGGCTCTTCAAAAACGCTAGCAAAAATAAAAAGACATTTCTATTGGAAAAATATGACACGTCATATATCAAAGTACATACGTAATTGTCCGAAATGTCAAAAAGCCAAAACAACAAAGCACACTAAGACACCTATGATTATAACTGAAACACTAACAAACGCTTTCGACAGGGTAATTGTTGACACTATAGGTCCATTTCCAAGATCAGAGAATGGTAACGAGTATGCAGTTACACTAATTTGAGATTTAACAAAATACCTAGTTGCCATTCCGATCCCAAATCAAAAATCAAAAACTGTCACTAAAGCAATATTCGAATCTTTTATTCTGAAGTACGGTCCAATGAAGACGTTCATAACGGACATGGGTACAGAATATAAGAATTTAATAATAACGGACATATGTAAATACCTAAAAATAGGTAATATAACATCAACAGCACACCATCACCAAACAGTTGGTACTGTTGAAAGAAGTCACAGAACGTTTAATGAGTACATACGTTCCTACATATCAGTTGATAAAACTGACTGGGACACATGGCTTCAATACTTATTGTTTGTGGGGGAGGCGTCAAATAAGTAGTCTTTTATAATAATAGTGGCACTTTATTAGGCACTTTCGGCTGCATATAACGAACTATACATTTGAAGTGATTTACATATATTTGGTTGGAGTTATGGAGGTGGAAAGGAGACCACAAGGAGAGTGCTGAGCGCATCTTGGATGGAATTAGTGAGTGAGTCTCTCTCAGTGAGTGAGTCTGTCTCACTGAGTGACTCTCTCACACTGAGTGAGGCTCAGTCAATGCTGTGTTCAGACTAGCAATGAACTGGCATGAACATTCTCCCCCCCCCCCTGGCAATATGCAGATTGCAAGGATTCCTATTGCGTGCATGTGCCAGAGAGTATCCATCCAAACTTAGTATTTTGAGCCATCGGCAGACCGCCTTGGCTCGGGAGGATACCTGGTAGGATGATGTCTGGGTAGACGTCGGCGCCGAGTACTAAAGGTACTGGAGATGGACGGAACCAGTCGTTGTCCGCCAAAGCGACGTTGCTAAACGGGTCCTTCATGTCCGCTCTGACAGCTCGGGCTGGAGTTATGCAGCTGAGTTGCGGGTCAGCCATTAAGACCACCTCTCGAGACATCTGAGTTGTCTTGGAGCGTAGCACGGCTGTGCACGCTCCTTCTGCGCCAATGCGTGTGACGGAAAGGCCATAGGCCCTTGCCACGGTTGCATTAATGCGGCTTACTGAACAACATGGATCGATCAGAGCCCGAGTCTCAAGGGTCTTTTTCCCAGTGTCGAGCAGCACTATGGCGGTGGGCAGTATACTGACCCCCTTATGCTGGAGAAGGGACGTAAGCGACGTCCGTATGATAGCACGTCTCGGGCTTGGGGGTGATGTGCCGCTGGAGGGCGAGGAGCCAGAAGCTCTTCTTGTGGGCCTGTTGTCTGACCGAGAGGGTCGAGCGCTCCGGGGATCCCGCATGTGGAGTAAGGTGTGGTGGTCCTTTTTGCAAATTTTGCACTTGGCTCCACTGCGACATGATTCCCCTGAATGCTGATGAGCCAGGCAGTTGGAGCAATATTTGTTAATTAAAACGGCTCGGAGACGCTTCTCGGGCGTGAGCTTCAAGAAGCGCTGGCACTTGCGTAGCGCATGGATGCCTCTACACACCCGGCATCTAAAAGAGTCCGTTCCTTGGCGTTGAGTGGATGCCTTCGTTGACGGTGCCATGCTGGTTCTCTACAGAGGAGTGAACTGGAGAATAAGATGTAGGAGAGGTGTTATTATGTGATGGTTTTGTTTGAAAGAGGGATTAGTTGCTTTTAAGGATTAGTCGGTGGTGTTATTTGCCTCAGTAGGAAGAAGGACCAATTTGGCTATTGGCCTTCGGATGACACCACGAGCGGTAAGCACGTCCACTACGCGGACCTTATCATCTGTGCCTGGGCAAGCCAGCTGGACTCGGCCAAGGCGCCATTCATTTATTGGTAGGTTATCTTCCTTGATAACCACCATATCACCGACTTGGAGGTCCCTTGTAGGGAACTGCCATTTGTTTCGCTTATGGAGCTCTTTTAAATACTCATTCTTCCACCGGAAGCAGAATTGCTGGTGGAGCGCTTTGAGTCGCTGCCAGCGGTTAATTATCGAAATAGCGTCTTCTTTGATTACTGGCTCGTTAGTTGCCAGAAGAGGGCCACCAACTAGGAAGTGGCCTGGACTTAGAGCCAATAAATCAGTCGGATCTTCCGACATTGGAGAGATTGGCCTGGAGTTAAGGCAGGCTTCAATCTTGGAGAGGAGAGTCGCGAACTCCTCAAATGTATATTTTGAGGATGTGGTGGATTTGTAGAAGTGGGTCTTAAAGCTTTTGACACCTGCTTCCCACAATCCGCCCATGTGAGGAGCGCCAGGAGGATTGAAATGCCAACACAAGTTTTGATGGCTATGCTTGGATAAGATGAGCTCTTTGGTTGCTTGCAAGAAATCTCTCGAAAGAACGGATGACGCTCCCACAAATGTTTTCCCATTATCTGAGTACATCTGTTGTGGAAGGCCACGTCTTGCGATAAATCGCGAAAATGCGGCCAGGAATCTCTCCGTGGTTAGATCTGTTGTGGCTTCTAAATGGATTGCTTTCGTGCTGAAACAAACGAAGACACAGACATAACCCTTGGTTATTTTGCATGCTCGACCAATGTAGCTTTTAATATCGAAAGGTCCGGCAAAGTCTACACCCGTATGTGTGAAGGGTCGGGAAAAGGTTGATCTCGCCCTTGGGAGCTCGCCCATAAGTTGGGTCTGGAGTCGTCTGCGGTGTATTACACAGACCTTGCAGGAGTTTATGGTAGATTTTACCAGGACCTTGAGCTTTGGGATCCAGTATTTTGCTCTTATGAGGCGCATTACCAACTGATTGCCTCCGTGAAAACAAATGAGGTGGGTAAATCGGACCAGGAGGCGTGAAAAATCACAATTGGCCGGAATGATTATGGGGTGCCGCTCATCATAGCCTAACGAAGTTGACGCTCTCACCCGTCCACAGGATCGCAGAATACCCCTTTGATCGATGAAAGGGGTTAAATTGCGAATGCTGCTTGATCCTTGAATTGGCTTCTTATCGAGCAAACAGCTATACTCCTTAGGATAAGCTTGGCGTTGAGTATACTCGATAAGTCGGAACTGAACTCTCGTAAGTTCTTCATTACGGAGCTCGGCGGGAAAGTGGATCGCTGGATTTCTACAGCGCTGGATAAAGCGACAGACATATGCGATAACTCGCAATGCCTTGTCGAATCTGGAGAATCGTTCCAGAAGGTTATAGGAGGGTAGCTGTGAGACATTGCACTTCACTGCGCGTTGTTCAATCTCTGTCTCAAGTACCGTAACAGGAACTGGCCATTGGTCTTGTGGTAGTTGTAACCATTCCGGTCCATGCCACCACAAAGTGCTGCCCAATAGGTCCCGAGGAGAAACCCCCCGACTGGCTAGGTCAGCTGGGTTATGTTCGGATCGAACATGGGACCATTTGCCATTGGTTGATGTTATCTTGGCTACCCGGTTAGCCACAAAGGTAGACCATTTGCATGGAGGTTTATCCAACCAGGCAAGAACAATAGTGGAGTCTGTCCAATTGAAATTTTCTCTACTCTGGATGGGGAGCTGAGGAATAAGAGCCGTGGTGAGCTCGGAAAGAAGAACGGCGCCACACAGCTCTAAGCGTGGTAGTGATACCGTCTTAACTGGCGCGACTCTCGTTTTTGCTGCGAGAAGGTGAGTGGAGATGCATCCGTTGATCTCGACGCGCAAATAAAGTGCAGCACCATATGCGCGCTGGGACGCGTCGCAGAAGCCGTGAAACTGCACCTTTGCCTTTTGCTGAAAATCGACCCATCTTGGAATACGGATCTCTTCGAGAGAGGGATAGTCGGTTAGGAAGTCATGCCAACGTTGAACGAGATCTTCCGGCAGGGAATCATCCCACCCCAGCTCTTGTAGCCAGATCTCTTGCATGAAAATCTTTGCTCGAACTATCACAGGTGCTAGCCATCCAGCAGGATCGAACAATTTCGCAATCTGTGATAGTACTTCACGTTTAGTGAGCGAAGGCTGAGATACCATTTTGGACGGAGCAAAGAAAAACTGGTCTGTTGTGGCTTGCCATCGAATGCCTAGCGTTTTAGCGACGCTGGCCTCTTCGATTTCTAAGAAATCCGCACACAGTAAGTGGTCCCTTGGTATTCCTTTTAACACTTCCTTTGTGTTGGATGTCCACTTTCTCAGAGGGAACCCGGCTCTGTCGAGTGCCATGCGGAGTTCTGCAATGGCTGAAATTGCTTGTTGCTTCGTGTGTGCCCCTGCTAGAACATCATCGACATACATATAATTTTCAATTATGTCGGATGCGATAGGACATTGTTCTCGTATATCACGAGCAAGTTGATGGAGGACCCGGATTGCGAGGTATGGGGCACAGTTTACCCCAAAGGTAACTGTATTGAGTTCGAAGTCGCAAAGTTCTTCGTTCTCATTGCGAAATAGTATTCGTTGGTAGGGCGTATGTCTTGGATCGACCTGGATTTGCCGATACATCTTAGTTATATCGGCATTGAAAACGTAGCGGTAGAATCGCCACTTTAGTATCTGAATCGTCAGATCGGATTGGAGTACTGGTCCCGTGTGTAAGATATCATTTAGACTTTTGCCATTGGAAGACGGGCTGGAGGCGTTAAACACAACGCGAACCTTTGTTGTGGTGCTGTCGGGCTTAAAAACAGCATGATGCGGCAAGTAAAAATTATTGGGGTTGCTGTTTGGAGAGACTTGTGTCATATGACCTAAGTCGAAGTACTCCCGAATCACGGAGTCGTACTGCTCTTTCAAAGGAGGGTTTCTTTTTAAACGATTCTCGTTCTTTAGAAACTGAGCTAGTGCGATAGATCTTGAATGTCCTAAGTCTATGTGATTAGGTTCTTGGAAAGGTAGGGTGACGACATATCTGCCATTCTCGTTCCTTGTTGTTGTTCGGATGAAATTACTCTCACAAAAAGAGTCGGAGCTCTTTACCAGTTTGACTGGAATGTCCTCCACCTCCCAAAATTTTGTGAGAATGACGTCTAATTGCTCTTCTTGAGAGACGGATATTCGAGTCGAGAATGACGAGATTGCGGTGGATGCGGTCTTTGAAACTGGGCCTGTTAAAATCCACCCGAAAATAGTTTCCTGGCCCAGCAACGTGCCACATATATTAGGATGGGAGCCGCCCGTTAGTATGGACGGTAGGATATCAGCGCCAATCAGCACATCTACCTGCGAACTCTTGTGGAAATTAGGGTCCGCCAACTGGATTTTTGGCAGGGTTGTCAATAAACTTTGGGGGATCGAACATGATGGTAGATTCCCTGCCAAATGTGGTAGGACGTAGGCTGATGCCTCGATTTGGATACGAGGCTTGGAAGGAGAGCCAATATTAAAATGGCAGAGCTTGCGAGGCTGGGCTGCAACAGCTTGATTTAATCCCGATACTTGTGCCTGTACGGATTTGTACGGCAGCTTTATCAGGTGAAAGAGTCGCTCGGAAATAAATGTTGCCTCTGATCCCGAGTCGATCAGTGCACGAGCTGTATAATTTACACCCAAATGGCGAACATATATAACAGCCGTGCTTAGGAGAACACCGTGGGTGTTAATTGCAACATAATTGTGAACATTCGTTTGTTGGGATGGAGTGGACTGTATGGATTGATTGGAGGGAGCTGTTGCTTGTGGCATGGAGACTACCGTAGGGCTCAATTGTGGAGTGTCACTACGATGCAAGAGCGTATTGTGACGACCCTTGCACGTAAAACAATTGTGAGCACTTGTGCAATCCCTTAACTGATGACCCCTAGCGAAACAGTTCAAACATAGTTTTTGCTGTTTGATGTAAGTTGCCCGTTCGCTGACGGGCATTTGGAGAAATCGTGGGCACAGACGGATAGGGTGATTCTCCCTGGAGCATAATTTGCAGGCTTGCGGCTTGTTAGCGACCTTATTCTCAAATGAGTTAAGCCTTCTAGTGGTAGGAGGTTCTGTTCGAACAATTCTGGAGTGCGCTGGAGTATTTGCGCTTGGCTTAAGCTCTTCTATCGCTTCTAGAATGCGATAGCGTTCTAAGAGAAAGGCGTTCATCTCAAGCCAAGATGAGATGTCGTTTTTTCTGGAGGTGGACTGTTCCCATAAGGAGAGTGTTAATTTGGGTAATTTGGAGGAACATAGGAACACGAGGATACAGTCCCAGTTTTCTATGTTGATGTCGGATAGCTCCAGAGCTGTTAAGCAACCTTGAATGGTGCTCTGAAGTTCCTTAATTGCCGTTCCAGACTCTTGGGAGATTGGCTGCAGGTTGAAAAGAATCTTGAGCTGGCTGTTGACTAACAATTTTCGGTTCTCAAAACGCTCAGTCAGATTGGCCCAGGCTGATCGGAAGCCATCGTTAGTCAAAGGTGACTTCGATACAATCGCCTGAGCCTCACCGCTGGTTTTCGCATTGAGATGGAATAATTTCTCGACCTCTGATAACCTAGGATTATTTATGTAAATTGCGGTAAAGAGGTCTCGAAATGTGGGCCAACGTATGTAATCTCCGCTGAAGATTTCTGTGTCGCAAGGAGGTAAGCGACACCCGGTGGGAACATATGTCGGAATGGTGGACTGAGCGGATGGTCTATTTTGGGCGTTAGCGGTATCGATTTGCTCGCTAAGTTTAGCGGCGCATCTCTCATATACCATGTAACAATAGTCGTACTTGGACTGCATAACTGAAATGGTTTCCATTGAACCGGCTTCCGAGATTATTGTTGAGCCGACCTCGTACTCTTTTTCAACCTTGTCCCACAAGGCTCGCACTTGGTCCCGACGGACCTGGCACGTATAGAGAGACGGGTCAGAGCCTCCAGGAGTGTTTATTTTTGCCTCAAACTGACTTAGCCGATCAGTGACCGCAATAAACTTGATTAAGGCCGCGTCTGTCATATTTTGGGCCGTTTTGGTATTAGCTCGCGTGGAAATCGGACTAGATCTTGTGCTAATGGTTGCCTTAGTGCGTCCGACTGCAGTGGTCAGGGATGCTTCGCTTTTAGCTTTGGATGGCGGGCGACTTATTTTTATCAGTGGACTTGGCCTCGAACTAAGAGGTGCCTTAACAGTTCCCCTTGGCGTGGACGCGGATGATTCGCTTTTAGTCCGGGACGATGTTTCCCTTTCGACTCTAAGGGCTGCTGTTGGAGACGGAGAAGTTCTGGAGGTGCTTGCGGACGGAACTGCTAATTGATGCTTTGTTTCTTCCCCTTTGCCAGTTTGCATACTAGGCGGAAGCGATTGGGTAAGAAAACAAAGGTGCTCGCTTCTAGTAGTAGAGGTGGCGATGCTTAAACCAAAGAAACACTGGAATGCCGATACAGGTGAATAATCGAGTTTATTATTCGATTGATATTTAATTAATAAATTTATTTGATTTGGTAATTTAAAAAAATACGATTATTTATTAAACAAGGGAAATAATAATAAAGAATTTCGATGCTCGTTTCGATAATTTTATTATTATATTAGTCTATGAATACGGTAACGGCTGGTTTATTTTTACTTTTTTGTGGTACTCATAAAATACCCACTATTGTGGCTAAGTACGCACCGCTGACAAATGTAGAACTTCGAAGTTAATGTGTAGTGTTTTGTTTATTTACAATAAATTAGTAGTATTATTAATCTATTAATTATGATTGTTGTGTTTTTATTGGTGCGTCTCGGAAAAAGAGTAATTGTATGGGAATGTGTGCAATTGCATAAAAACGTGTAATTGGAGTACGGATCGGCAGCTGTTTATTTTTACATATGTGTGTGGTGTGTACATGCGCACATACGCCGGTTGTAATTGCAATGTGTTATAATTGTAATTTGTGCTGTGATATTTCTGCTATTGTGTATTGTGCACTTAAAAATATTATATGTGGACTCGCATAGTACATATGATTTTGTGGATTTATTTATCGGATGTGTGTACTATGTGGTTGCACAAATATATTTGGTTGCACTATGCAATAAATCATAAGTTTAGAAATTGAACTGGAGTTTGTATTTATGTTTATTAAATAATAATGTTAAATATAGTGTCTATTCAAAATGCATATGGGCAATTATATTCGGATTGAATATATGTATGTACGTATGTATGTGTGTACAATACGTGCTGGTGAACCTGGTGTATGTTTGTGTGTCGGACCAAGAACATAAATTAACAATATTAATTAGGAAACAATATTGTGAAACAACTTGTCGGATTAAATGCGGACACGTAATTAATTTTTTTATAGTTAGGAAAGTGCACGAGTGCGTACGTATGTACATACAAAAAATGTTGAAGTGGATTTCTTTTGTAGTTGGAAGTAACTACCACAAAATTTAACTAGACTGTTTTTAGTTTTGATCGGATAATTTATATATATTTGTATATATATATATATATATATATATTCAGAAAATTGCCAATCACTTTTCTTAAAGAGAAAAATATGGCGGAAAAATATGGCGGATATTGCCGAATATATATATAAAGGAAATTTTGTATTTACTTATCTTTGCCAAAAAACTTGTGTAGGGGCGAACGGTTTATATAAATCCGGCTCGAAGGACCAATGTTTGTGGGGGAGGCGTCAAATAAGTAGTCTTTTATAATAATAGTGGCACTTTATTAGGCACTTTCGGCTGCATATAACGAACTATACATTTGAAGTGATTTTACATATATTTGGTTGGAGTTATGGAGGTGGAAAGGAGACCACAAGGAGAGTGCTGAGCGCATCTTGGATGGAATTAGTGAGTGAGTCTCTCTCAGTGAGTGAGTCTGTCTCACTGAGTGACTCTCTCACACTGAGTGAGGCTCAGTCAATGCTGTGTTCAGACTAGCAATGAACTGGCATGAACACTTATTTCATTCATAAATTAGAAAATAAATACTTAGGACCATATACGGTAGTAAGCATAAAAGATAAAGACAATGCTATAATAAAAGATACAAAAGGTAAAGAACAAAAAGTTCATGGGAATAGACTAAAAATTTTTAACGAATAAAACATATAAATTTTCTTTATAAAAAAAAAAAAAAAAACCAAAAAAATATAAGAAAAAATATATCAATCCTTAAGAAAAACAAATTGTTATAATGAATTTTACATTTATATATTTAACATTTTTATATTTTGAAATTTTTTTCATTTTTATAAATCCTAAATAATTTTTTTAAAATTCATATTATTTTAATCATTATTACTACATTTTACTGTTTAATACAAAAAAAACCAATTTTGTTCATTTAATAACTACACATTTATAATGTTACGTTATTTCTTTAAAAAGGGGAGGTGTAGTGTGTATATGCCTAAAAGTAACACCCAGTATTCATATATATAAAGTATGTGACACTTTGTTGCATACAATAACAAATATAAATTAAGCAAACCCAGAGCCACTCTATGTATTGGCTCTGGCTCATATTACGCAGCGCGAGTCACTAGCCCCGCACGCTGACCATTTATGTTTACGCTGCATATCCTACGCTCCGTCTGAGCGCATTGCATGAGCAACATATATGCTCACTAACACTGGCATATGCAAGCTACTCACTCTCCCTCTCTTTGTAGCTGTTAACCAATAACAGTATAAGAACATATATGTATCCATAGGCCATAGCGCATAACATTGACTTTGAATAAATTCATTCTTATGAACAATGCAAAACAGCACTGACGTGCCTTTATCTATCAGTTTGAAACATTTATATACATTTACAATACTATACAAGTGGAAGATATCATTATTACAACGTGTTTTATTCTTTTGCTAAACCACAGAAAATACAGATTATAGGTTAAAGTTAACTTTGAAAGACCTACATAAGAATATTTAATCAATTTTCAAAATTTAATCAAGAACTTTGGAAAATATGCTAATAACTGTAATAAAAATATTTGTTGCTGGCATCCGATCGTATTGAACACGATTTCACGACCCACAGAAAACACAGATTTTAGTTTAAAGCTTCTTTTAGAAAATATGCTAAGAACTGTACTAAAAATATTTGTTGCTGGCATCACGATCATATTGAACACGATTTCACAGATTTTTTAAAAAAATCATTTTAAATCGAGTTTTATTCGTTTGCCAATCGACAGAAATCACAGATTTTAGTTTATAGCTTACTTTTAAAGCCCTACATAAGAATATTTCGTCAATTTTTTAATTTCAATCAAGAACCCTGGAAAATATACCAAGAACTGTAAATCTCTATATATATAACTGTTTGTCCTGACTGACTGACTGACTGATTGGTGATCAACGCACAGCCCAAACCGTAAGAGCTAGGAAGCTGAAATGTTCACTGTAGCTACCTTATGTGATGTAGGTGCACGTTAAGACGGGGTTTCGGGAAATTCCACCCGCAACAGTGGTAAATTGGCGGAAAAAGATTGTATGAAAGTTTTTTGTTTACCATCCGATCAGATTCAAACTTATTTTCAAAGATCTTTCTTCAAATTCATTTGAGGGGTGTTTCACAGTTTTAGGAAAATCCGTTCCTCCTTGGTGGAAATGGAGGTTAAAAATTTGGTGGGTGACGTATTTCGCGCTCAAATTCGTTTCCAAAGATCTATAAGAAAAATCATTTGAGAGCGTGTTTCACACTTTTAGCAGAATCCAAACTTTTTCGGGTGGAATGCGGCTCAAAGATTTTTTGTACGAAGTATTAAGTTGTGTCCGATTTGCTTCAAACTTATTTTCAAAGCTCTACATAAGAACTTCATAAATACGTATTTCAGCGATTTGGGAAATTCCACTCGCAACAGTGGTAAATTGGCGGAAAACGTTTGTATGAAAGTTGTTTGTTTACCGTCCGATCAGTTTCAAAATCATTTCAAATTTGTTTGAGAACATTGATTTTATAACATACGTGCCACGGGCAAGGCCGGAGTTATACCCGCTAGTAAATTATATAGAGCTGGCATCCGATCGTATTAAACACGAATTCGCGAGATTTTTTTAAAAAATAATTTCATTGATTCGTGTTTTATTCTTTTGCCAACAGACAGAAAACACACTTTTTAGTTTAAAGCTTCCTTTTGATAACCCAACATATTTCCTAAAGTTTTTAATATTAATCAATAACTTTAGAAAATATGTTAAGAACTGTAATAAAAATATTTTTTGCTGGCATCCGATCGTATTAAACATGATTTCACAGATTTTTTTAATAAATCATTTTAATTAGTGATTTATTTGTTTGCCAATCGACAGAAAAAACACATATTTTAGTTCATAGCTTAATTTTAAAGACCAACATAAGAATATTTCATCAAATTTGTAAATTCAATCAAGCACCTAGGAAAATATGCCAAGAACTGTTATACAATTATTTGATGTTGGCATCCGCTCCTTTTGAACACGATTTCCAAGATCTTTTAAAAACATCATTTTAATTCGTGTTTTATTCTTTTGTCAAAAAAACAGAAAACACAGATTTAAGTTAAAAGCTTACTTTTTACAGCCCGACATGAAAATATTTCATCAAATTTTTAAAATTAATCAAGAACTTTAGAAAATATGCTAAGAACTGTAATAAAGATATTTGTTGCTGGCATCCCATCGTATTAATCAAGATTTCACAGATATTATTAAAAAATCGTTCTAATTCGTTTTTATTTGTTTGCCAAAAGACAGAAAACACAGATTTTAGTTTCTGGCTTTCTTTTAAAGCCCTATATAAAAATATTTCATCAAATTTGTAAATTCAATCAAGCACCTAGGAAAATATGCCAAGAACTGTAATAAAAATATTTGATATTGGTATCCGATCAATTAAAACACGATTTTCCAGATTAAAAACAAAAAAAGATTTTAATACGTGTTTTATTGGTTTTCCAAACTACAGAAAACACAGATTTTAGTTTTAAGCTCACTTTTACAGCCCAACATGATAACATTTCATCAAATTTTTAAAATTAATCAAGAGCTTTAGAAACTATGCTAAGAACTGTATTACAAATATTTGTTGCTGGCATCCGATCGTATTGAACACGATTTCACAGATTTTTTTAAAATATGATTTTAATAAATGTTTTATTCTTTTGCCAAAAGACTGAAAACACAGATTTTAGTTTATAGCGAATTTTTAGTTTATAGACCTTTTCATTAGAATTTTTAAAATTAATCTAGAACTTTAGAAAATATGCTAAGAACTGTAATAAAAATATTTGTTGCTGGCATCCCATCGTATTGAACGCGATTTCACAGATTGGGCTAAAAAATAATTTTATTTCGTGTTCTATTCAGTTGCCAAACGACTAAAAAACACAGATTTAAGTTTAAAGCTTACTTATAAGGCACTACATAAAAATATTTCATCAAATTTTTAAATTCAATCAAGAACTTTAGAAAATATGCCACGGACGTATTGAACACGATCTCACAGATTTAAAAACAAAATTATTTAAATTTATATTTTATTCGTTTGCCAAAAGACAGACATCACAGATTTTAGTTTATAGCTTACTTTTAAAGCCCTACATATGAATATTTCATCAAATTATTAATTTAATAAAGAACCTTAGAAAATATGCCAAGAACTGTAATAAAACTATATGGTGCTGGCATCCGATCGTATTGAACACGATTTCACAGATTTTTTTAAAATAAAATCATTATAATTTGTGTTTTATTCTTTTGCCAAACCACAGAAATCACAAATTTCAGTTTGAAGCTCACTTTTACAGCCCAACATGAAAATATTTCGTCAAATTTTTAAAATTAATCAAGAACTTTGGAAAATATGCTAGGAACTGTAATAAAAATATTTGTTGCTGGCATCCGATCGTATTGAACACGATTTCACAGATTTTTTAAAAAATAATTTTTATTCGTGTTTTATTCGTTTGCCAAAAGACAGAAATTACAGATTTTAGTTTAAAGCACCTAGCACCAAGCACCAAGGATCGTATTGAACAAGATTTCAGAGATTTTTTTAAGAAATGATTTTAATTCGTGTTGTATTCTTTTGCCAAACGACAGAAACACACAGATTTCAGTTTTAAGCCCATTTTTACAGCCCAACATGATAATATTTCACAAATTTTTAAAATTAATCAAGAGCTTTAGAAAATATGCTAAGAACTGTAATAAAAATATTCTTTGCTGGCATCCGATCGTATTAAACATGATATCACAGATTTTTTGAAAATATCATTTTAATTCGTGTTTTATTCGTTTGACAATAGACAGAAAACACAGATTTTAGTTTAAAGCTTACTTTTAAAGCCCTACATAAGAGTATTTCATCAAATTATTAAATTCAATAAAGAACTTTAGAAAATATGCCAAGAACTGTAATACAAATATTTTATGTTGGCATCCGCTCCTTTTGAACACGATTTCCAAGATCTTTTAAAAACATCATTTTAATTTGTGTTTTATTCTTTTGTCAAAAAAACAGAAAACACAGATTTAAGTTAAAAGCTTACTTTTACAGACCGACATGAAAATATTTCATCAAATTTTTAAAATTAATCAAGAACATCAGAAAATATGCTAATAGCTGTTATAAAGATATTTGTTGCTGGCATCCCATCGTATTAAGCACGATTTCACAGATATTATTAAAAAATCGTTTTAATTCGTTTTTATTTGTTTGCCAAAACAGAAAAAACAGATTTTAGTTTCTGGCTTTCTTTTTAAACCCTATATATAAATATTTCATCATATTTGTAAATTCAATCAAGCACCTAGAAAAATATGCCAAGAACTGTAATAAAAATATTGAATAATGGTATCCGATCAATTAAAACACGATTTTCCAGATTAAAAACAAAAAAAGATTTTAATACGTGTTTTATTGGTTTTCCAAACCACAGAAAACACAGATTTTAGTTTTAAGCTCACTTTTACAGCCCAACATGATATCATTTCATCAAATTTTTAAAATTAATCAATAACTTTTAGAAAATATTATAAGAAATGTAATCAAAATATTTGTTGCTTTCACAGATTTTTTTAAAAAATCATTTAATTTCGTGATTTGCTTCTTTGTCAAACTACATTTTGGTTTAAAGCATACTATTAAAGCACTACATACAGATTTTAATTTCTGGTTTTCTTTTAAAGCCCTATATAAAAATATTTCATCAAATTTATAATTTCAAACAAGCACCTAGGAAAATATGCCAAGAACTGTATTTAAAATATTTGATGTTGGCATCCGATCGTATTGAACACGATTTTCTATATGTTTTTAAAATATGATTTTAATACGTGTTTTATTCTTTTGCCAACCAACAGAAAACACAGATTTAAGTTTTAAGCTCACTTTTACAGCCCAACATGATAATATTTCATCAAAGTTTTAAAAATAATCAAGAGCTTTAGAAAATATGCTAAGAACTGTAATAAAAATATTTTTTGTTGGCATCCGATCGTATTGATTACGATTTCACAGATTTTGTGAGGCGGCTAATGAGACCAGCCACCCCACAGTTTTCACGGCAAGGAGCCGTCATCCCTTTGGCCAAATTACGGCAGGGAGCCACTGGCGTATTAATTTTCTTAGTTATAAGTATTAATTGTATTAGGTTAAGATCTTAGTGGAGTAAGAGGCAAGAAGCCATCAGTATTATAAGCAGTTCGATGTTAGGAGTAATGAGGCAAGGAGCCGCGAATATTATAATTATTTTTTTAGAATGAGTTTGAATTTAACCGCCGGCCGCCGCTGCAACCGTGCGTTGTCGATCGGTTGCTCAACACCGTCTTCGAGAGCGCAACTTCAATTCGGCGGCGAAGAGCGAAAGCTCCGAAGCGAAGTTGCGAAAGCTCGCGGCGAAGTTGAGCAGCCGAAGCGAGCGCATGGCTTGCCGGCGAGCGTGCCGGCACTTTGGATCGAACATCAAGAGTGAGTAGAAGTGCTGCGCGAGATAGACGGAGTCATAGATGGTATAGTGGAGCGCTAGGGCTCTAAGCAGTGCGGCAGGGCCCTAAGTCTAGGAGTACAGTAGGGTAGTGTTAAATAAATCAGTGAATAAAGTGCATATGCTGTAATTAACGAAAGAAATCTGCTAATTCTTTATCCTTCGGTAACCCTAGCTGTTCTAACATCGGAATTGGCCGATGTTCACCCTAACCAAAAGCGGGAGCATGTGGTGCGGGACTATGGCCTGTGAGTGGGTATTACGGGTTAGCTGTTAGGGAGTGGAGTTGGTGCGAGGCCACGGCCCGCTAGTGTAGTTGGTACGAGGCCACGGCCCGGCAGAGAGATAGAGTGTTTAAGTCGTGGAGTTGGTGCGAGGCCACGGCCCGCTAGTGTAGTTGGTGCGAGGCCACGGCCCGCTAGCATGGTGGTACGAGGCCACGGCCCGGCAGAGAGATAGAGTGTTTAAGTCGTGGAGTTGGTGCGAGGCCACGGCCCGCTAGTGTAGTTGGTACGAGGCCACGGCCCGGCAGAGAGATAGAGTGTTTAGGTAGTGGAGTTGGTGCGAGGCCACGGCCCGCTAGTGTAGTTGGTGCGAGGCCACGGCCCGCTAGCATAGATGGCACGAGGCCGCGGCCCGATGGTGTAGGTGTGTAGAAGTAGGTCTAGTTTGGTTTGGTCAGGATACTCACCCCCCCCCTAAGCCCTCTCTCCCAGCGAAATTATAAATATCTTGTAACTCGCTAGACCTGGCAAGACTGAGATTTATACCCCGGCTAGAAGCTTCCTTACAAGTGGCGCCCGAGCAGGGACCAAGAGGCGTTTAGTGGTGTGGCCCTGTCGGCGGATTAAAGCCCGCAAGCATGCCCAAATAGGTATTTTCCAAAAAAAAAAAAAAAAAAAAAAAAATTATAGGGTATTTCTAGTCGGGTATACCCTAGAGGGAAGGTAACCTAGCAGAGAGTAAGAAAATAAGAAGGTCATGTATGTGCGAAATATGAAAATAGGGTATTAAGTAGTCCGGTATACCCCAGAGAACATTTCTATACCCTGTGTTAGGCATAGCCAGAAAATGAACACGTGCAGCTGGTGAGTGACAAAAATGCTAGCAGCAAGCCGGCAAGTGAAATAAAGAGACGAAAACATAACGGTCGGTCGTAAAAGTACAGCGCGCGCGCGCCAGCCGGGCGACTTCGAGACCACGCTCGCACACGGGTGCCCAAACGCGCGGCGCAGTCGACGTCGGCGTCGAAGGACCGTTAAGGCGTCGCGGCAGCGGCTGTACAGTGGGACGAATTCAACTCTCGCGCGGTGAAAAGTTGAATTCGTGAGTACAATTGGCGAAAGTGTTGAGAGCGGGTACGTTTAATGGTGAATACGAACCAAGTGAACAATAAGAACTAATAAGCAGCAAACAGGTCAAATGGACGCGGGTTAAAAGGGAAAAGATCATAAAGAGGATTGCTGATTTTTTTGAGTATTTTTTGTGAAGTGGTCGAAAGTAAGAAAAATAAATAAATAAAAATGAATAAATAATACTAAACAAACAGGAAAAAAAAAATAAATAAATAAATAAAATAAATAATTAAATTAACAAATAAATTAAATAAATATATATAATTAAATAAAATAAATAATTAAATAAAAATAAATAATTAAATAAAATAAATGAACAAGAATGTACAAAGGAAAACAATAAAGACTAAGGCAGCGACCAAAGTGAGGAATGGCTAAACTTAAAAGAACATTAAGTGCATTTTGTAGGGTTTTTTTTTCTTACGCGTTTGTGGAAGTGATCGAAAAAAAAGGCGAGAAAACGAATTAAAAGAAAAGGGAAATAAACCAATAAGAAACAAATAACAAAAGTGGATAAACAAGAGAGGAACAAGGTGACAAGGACACCGACATAAAATAAAATAAGCAAAAGGACCGACGGAACCCCTAGAAGGGGAAGAGAGGGAAACAGCGACGTCGACTAGCAAGAAAATATACAATAAAGGATGGAGGCAGGTGAGTGCCAAAACCCGGGGGTAGGCGTCCGATGGATTCACCAGCGACGTAAAGAGGAGTTAGTGGCGATCGCCCAGGAGTTTGGGCTGGAGAAGGAGGGGCGCGTGGAGGAGCTACGTAAGCGGCTGTCTACCTACGTGTCCTCGGGACATCTCAATCCGTTCCGGTCTGCTCCCAGCGGATCCGGGACGACCGTTGTGGACAACAGGGTCTCCACCCCACCCGCTGCAACTCATGCAGAGGTGGTCCATCAGATGATGAGCCAAGAGGCCGGGAACGGATATGATCCGCGACGGACGTGTCGTAGGTGCGCACAGGAGGGGCATTTTGCCAGGGAATGCCCCAACGCTCCTGTTTTGTTTTGTTGGGTATGTGGAAGCCGGGGCCGAAGCAGTCGGGAGTGTTGCCGCCGCGCGGAGGCGGGAAACGGGCAACGGCGTCGTCCGGACCAGGATCGGGTCGGCGCCAATACACACGGAACGCAGTAATAGGACACCCACTTAAGGTGGACGGTGGCCGGATCGTCGCTACGGTAGAGATTGGCGGACGAACGATGCCCGCCACGATCGATACCGGAGCCACTCGTAGCTTCATGAGTGAGGACTGCGTACGCAAATGGACGATCCGGGGAAGAGCGGAGGAAACACAGGCACGTATCCGCCTGGCAGATGGGTCCACCTTAGAGGTAGAAAAGGCTTTGAGAGTAGACGTCAGCTTAGGGGGAAAAATGATCAGCATGACGATGCTTATCATGCCCTCAATGCTGGTCCACGTAATCCTGGGTATGGATTTTTTGGGGGCGATGGGTACCACAATACGCTGCGGCGAGGAGGAAGGCCTCCCAGGGCATGGAAAGGGAGCACCTGCTCGGCTACAGAGGGAGCCGGAGGAAGGCCCCCCAAGGCAGGAAAAGGGAGCACCTGCTCGGCTACAGAGGGAGCCGGAGGAAGGCCTCCCAGGGCATGGAAAGGGAGCACCTGCTCGGCTACAGAGGGAGCCGGAGGAAGGCCTCCCAAGGCATGGAAAGGGAGCACCTGCTCGGCTACAGAGGGAGCCGGAGGAAGGCCTCCCAAGGCATGAAAAGGGAGCACCTGCTCGGCTACAGAGTGAGCCGGAGGAAGGCCTCCCAAGGCATGGAAAGGGAGCACCTGCTCGGCTACAGAGGGAGCAAGAGGAAGGCCCCCCAAGGCAGGAAAAGGGAGCACCTGCTCGGCTACAGAGGGAGCCGGAGGAAGGCCCCCCAAGGCAGGAAAAGGGAGCACCTGCTCGGCTACAGAGGGAGCCGGAGGAAGGCCTCCCAGGGCATGGAAAGGGAGCACCTGCTCGGCTACAGAGGAAGCCGGAGGAAGGCCTCCCAAGGCATGGAAGGGGAGCACCTGCTCGGCTACAGAGGGAGCCGGAGGAAGGCCTCCCAGGGCATGGAAAGGGAGTGCCTGCTCGGCCTTCGACGGAAAAGGTCAGGAAAAAGGGGAGTAAAGTCCGGCCCGAATCGACAGCCTGGAGAACCCAAGAGGTGGCGCATAGAGCTGCAGAGGCAGACTTCTAATGGCTACGGAAGCGGCACGGCGGGAACGTGCAAGAGAAAAGACGGAGTAGGAGCGATGACCAGAATCCACACGGACATAGAAGGCCAGGAGCGATTGCCAGAATCGAGCGGCCACGGAGTTCTATCTGGAATTGAAGTGGTCCCTGGAGGCGGCGGTAACGGCATCGAAGAGGCGGAGTGGCCAGCGGATCTGAACCCAGAATTGAGGGAGTTCCTGGAGTCAGAGCTGGCTCTCTTCGAGGGGCTGCAGGGAATCTCGCACATCGCGGAGCACCGAATCCGGCTGAAGGATGACAAGCCGTTGAAACAAAGGTACTACCCCAAGAATCCGGCCATGCAAAGGGTGATCGACGAGCAAGTGGATGAGTTGATCCGGGCAAATGCCATCGAGCCGTCGCGTAGTCCGCACAGCGCCCCGATCGTCTTGGTCAAGAAGAAGACTGGCGAGTGGCGTATGTGCATTGACTACCGCCAACTCAACGCGCATTCCATTCCGGACGCTTATCCGGTGCCTCGTATTAACCACATCCTGGAGCGGTTGCGCCACGCCCGGTTCATCTCCACTCTGGATTTGAAGCACAGGTACTGGCAGATACCGATGGCAGCCGATAGCCGGGAGTGTACGGCGTTCACAGTCCCTGGAAGAGGTCTTTTCCAATGGCGGGTGATGCCATTCGGCTTACACTCGGCATGTGCGACATTCCAGCGCGCTTTGGATACGGTAATAAGGCCGCAGATGGAGCCTCATGCGTTCGCCTACCTAGACGACATCGTAGTAATGGGAGCGACGAAAACACAGCATGTAGAGAATTTGAGGGAGGTATTCCGCCGGCTAAGGGCGGCCAATCTCCGGTTAAATAGAAAAAAATGCAGCTTCTTCCGGGAGAGGTTAGTCTACCTAGGACATGTGATTTGCGGAGAAGGGATACGGACCGACCCGGAGAAAGTGGAGGCGATACGAAACCTGAGGGCACCAACAAATTGCAAAGAATTGCGACAGTGCCTCGGGATGGCGTCATGGTACAGGCGTTTCGTACCCAATTTCGCGACCCAGGTACAGCCACTCACGGCGCTCTTAAAGAAGGGGCAGAAATGGGCATGGGAGCAAGAACAGGAGGAGGCACTGCGTCAATTGAAGGAGAGCTTGACGACTGCCCCTGTGTTGGCTTGCCCCGACTTTTCCGCCAAGTTCGTCTTGCAGACTGACGCGAGTGAGTATGGCCTCGACGCAGTGCTGACGCAGACGATCGATGGGCAAGAGCGGGTGATAGCATACGCGAGCCGAAAGTTGCTAAAGGCCGAGGTAAACTATTCCGCCACTGAGAAAGAGTGCCTGGCAATCGTGTGGTCGATCCGGAAGTTGCGTTGCTACCTAGAAGGGTACCGATTCGACGTAATAACGGACCATCTAGCGCTCAAGTGGCTGAATTCGATCGAGAGCCCGTCAGGAAGGATTGCGCGATGGGCATTGGAACTGCAGCAATTCCAATTTGACGTTCATTATCGTCGAGGGAAGCTCAACGTCGTGGCCGATGCCCTGTCGAGGCATCCTCTAGAGACCTTTCAACAAGCAGTGGTGGCCGAGGCTCCCTGCAAATGGGTCGCGAGGATGCGTGCTAGAATCGCCGAAGAGCCAGTCAAGTTCCCGGATTACACCGAGGAAAACGGACAGCTATATAGGCATTTGGGTCACCGGATAGATGATGAGGACTACATCCCTTGGAAACTATGCGTGGGCAGTGGTCAACGCCAGAGGGTACTGCGGGAATGTCATGATGCTCCCACGGCCGGACATCAAGGTGTCAGAAAAACGGTGGCGAGGTTGGCCCAGCGGTACTACTGGCCGGGTATGTTCCGCGATGCCGCCAGATATGTGAAATGTTGCGAAGACTGCCAAAAATTCAAGAGTGAGCAACTCAAACCGGCTGGTCGCATGCTGACGATTCAGATGGCAGAGCCGATGGCGGTACTTTGCGCGGACTTCGTCGGACCCCTTCCACGGTCGAAACATGGAAACACGATGCTATTGGTGTTCCATGACGCTTTTTCGAAATGGGTGGAGTCGGTCCCTCTTCGAAGAGCCACGGCAGCACACCTGCAAACTGCGTTTCGAGAGAGGATTCTAAGTAGGTGCGGGGTACCTAGAAAGTTTGTGTGCGACAACGGGGTACAATTTACGAGTCGGAGCTTCAAGTCATTTTTGGGGTCCCTGGGTGTAGAGATCCAGTATACCGCCCCGTACTGTCCACAAGAGAATCCCACCGAGAGGACTAACCGGACTGTTAAGACCATGATAGCGCAATTTATTGAGGGCCACCAGAGTTCATGGGATGAACTCCTGCCCGAGATCTCGCTGGCGGTCAACACGAGCGTGGCAGATTCAACGGGCTTTAGTCCCGCTTTCCTGATGCAGGGCAGGGAACCTCGGTTACCCGCAGCTCTGTACGATCAGGTAACTCCGGGGTCCGCAACTAGTGCGCTCGACCCTAGGACAAAGGCGGATAGGCTAAAAGAAATTTTTGATATCGTCCACAGCAACCTCCAGCGCGCGTCAAAGGACCAGGGCAGGCATTACAACTTGCGGAGACGAGAGTGGCGGCCTTCGTTGGACTCGATGGTCCTGTTGAGGCAGCACCAGTTGTCCAACGCTACCGAAGGTTTCGCCGCAAAGTTGGCACCCAAATTTGACGGCCCCTACAAAGTCGTCAAATTCATATCCCCCAATATTGTGCGGCTGGTGAAACCAGACGACCGCAAGAAGAGGGTGGCCAACATCTCACAATTGAAACTATTCTACAGAAAGACGACGAGCGACGAAGAAGACGAAGATCCAGGGCACGTGAATGCCCACGAGTAAGCGAAGGATGAGAGTAACACCCGTCGCCCAACGAAACTATTATGATTAAGCTTAGATAAAACTAACATTAACAACATAATTCAGAATAGGCATAGTAAAGTGTGAGCCGCACTGAGGGAATAGGTTATTAACAAATAAGTAAAGAGTAAGTCAACCAATAAGCTGAACTTTCAGATGGAACCCGAAGTTGTCGACATATCGTCAGACGAAGACAACAGCAACGGGGAGAGCGAGTACAGTGTTACGCTGAACGCGAAATGCGACGTGACCGTCACCTGTCCGAAGTGAGGGGGGGGTGTGAGGCGGCTAATGAGACCAGCCACCCCACAGTTTTCACGGCAAGGAGCCGTCATCCCTTTGGCCAAATTACGGCAGGGAGCCACTGGCGTATTAATTTTCTTTAGTTATAAGTATTAATTGTATTAGGTTAAGATCTTAGTGGAGTAAGAGGCAAGAAGCCATCAGTATTATAAGCAGTTCGATGTTAGGAGTAATGAGGCAAGGAGCCGCGAATATTATAATTATTTTAAAGAATGAGTTTGAATTTAACCGCCGGCCGCCGCTGCAACCGTGCGTTGTCGATCGGTTGCTCAACACCGTCTTCGAGAGCGCAACTTCAATTCGGCGGCGAAGAGCGAAAGCTCCGAAGCGAAGTTGCGAAAGCTCGCGGCGAAGTTGAGCAGCCGAAGCGAGCGCATGGCTTGCCGGCGAGCGTGCCGGCACTTTGGATCGAACATCAAGAGTGAGTAGAAGTGCTGCGCGAGATAGACGGAGTCATAGATGGTATAGTGGAGCGCTAGGGCTCTAAGCAGTGCGGCAGGGCCCTAAGTCTAGGAAGTACAGTAGGGTAGTGTTAAATAAATCAGTGAATAAAGTGCATATGCTGTAATTAACGAAAGAAATCTGCTAATTCTTTATCCTTCGGTAACCCTAGCTGTTCTAACATCGGAATTGGCCGATGTTCACCCTAACCAAAAGCGGGAGCATGTGGTGCGGGACTATGGCTTGTGAGTGGGTATTACGGGTTAGCTGTTAGGGAGTGGAGTTGGTGCGAGGCCACGGCCCGCTAGTGTAGTTGGTACGAGGCCACGGCCCGGCAGAGAGATAGAGTGTTTAAGTCGTGGAGTTGGTGCGAGGCCACGGCCCGCTAGTGTAGTTGGTGCGAGGCCACGGCCCGCTAGCATGGTGGTACGAGGCCACGGCCCGGCAGAGAGTTAGAGTGTTTAGGTAGTGGAGTTGGTGCGAGGCCACGGCCCGCTAGTGTAGTTGGTGCGAGGCCACGGCCCGCTAGCATAGATGGCACGAGGCCGCGGCCCGATGGTGTAGGTGTGTAGAAGTAGGTCTAGTTGGGTTTGGTCAGGATACTCACCCCCCCCCCCCCCTAAGCCCACTCTCCCAGCGAAATTATAAATATCTTGTAACTCGCTAGACCTGGTAAGACTGAGATTTATACCCCGGCTAGAAGCTTCCTTACAATTTTTTTAAAAAATGATTTTAATACAATTTTTATTCTTTTGCCAAAAGTCTGAAAACACAGATTTTAGTTTATAGCTTACTTTTAAAGCCGTACATTAGAATATTTCATTAAATATTTAAATTCAGTCAAGCTCTAGGAAACTATGCCAAGAACTGTAATATAAATATTTAATGTTTCCCAGATATTTTATAAAAGGATTTTAATTCTCGTTTTATTCTTTTGCCAAACCACAGGAAACACAGATTTTTGTTTAACAAACACAGAATTTTGTTTAAAGCTTACTTTTAAAGCCCTACATAAGAATATTTCATCAATTTTTAAAATTTAATCAAGAACTTTGGAAAATATGCTAATAACTGTAATAAAAATATTTGTTGCTGGCATCCGATCGTATTGAACACGATTTCACAGATTGGGCTAAAAAATCATTTTATTTCGTGTTTTATTCATTTGTCAAAAGACAGAAAACACAGATTTTAGTTTAAAGCTTACTTATAAAGCACTACATAAGAATATTTCATCAAATCTTTAAATTCAATAAAGAACTTTATAAAATATGCTAAGAACTGTAATAAAAATATTTGTTGCTGGCATCAGATCGTATTGAGCACGATTTCACAGATATTTTAAAAAATCATTTCAATTCGTGTTTTATTGGTTTGCCAAAAGACAGAAACCACAGAATTTATTTTATAGCTCACTTTTAAAGGCCTACATATGAATATTTCATCAAATTTGTAAATTCAATAAAGCACCTAGGATCGTATTGAACAAGATTTCACAGATTATAGCTTACTTTTAAAGCCCTACATAAAATTATTTCATCAAATTTTTAAATTCCATCAAGCACCTAGGAAAATATGCCAAGAACTGTAATACATATATTTGATGATGGCATCCGCTCGTATTAAACACAATTTCCCAGATATTTTAAAAAATCATTTTAAATTCGTTTTATATTCTTTTGTCAAAAAACAGAAAACAAAGATTTTAGTTTAAAGCTAACTTTTACAGCCCAACATGAAAATATTTCATCAAATTTTTAAAATTAATCAAGAACTTTAGAAAATATGCCAGGAACTGCTGGCATCAGTTCGTATTAAACATGATTTCACAGATTTTTGTTAACTATCATTTTAATTCGTGTTTTATTCTTTTGCAAAACCACAGAAAACACAGATTGTAGTTTAAAGCTTACTTTTACAGACCAACATGAGAATATTTCATCAAATTTTTAAGATTAATCAAGAACTTAAGAAAATATGCTAAGAACTATAATAAAAATATTTGTTGCTGGCATCCGATCGTATTGAACACGATTTCAAAGATATTTTTAAAAAATCATTTTAATTCGTGTTTTATTCTTTTGCCAAACCACAGAAAACACAGATTTTAGTTTATAGCTTACTTTTAAAGCCCTACATAAGAATATTTCATCAAATTTTTAAATTCAATCAAGCACCTAGGAAAATATGCCAAGAACTGTAATAAAAATATTTGTTGCTGGCATCCGATCGTATTGAACACGATTTCACAGATTTTTTTAAAAAATCATTTTAATTCGTGTTTTATTCGTTTGCCAAAAGACAGAAAACACAGATTTTAGTTTATAGCTTACTTTTAAAGCCCTACATAAGAATATTTCATCAAATTTTTAAATTCAATCAAGAACTTAGGAAAATATGCCAAGAACTGTAATAAAAATATTTGTTGCTGGCATCCGATCGTATTGAACACGATTTCACAGATTTTTTAAAAAATGATTTTAATTTTCGTGTTTTTTATTCTTTTGCCAAACGACAGAAAACACAGATTTTAGTTTAAAGCTTACTTTTAAAGCCCTACATAAGAATATTTCATCAAATTTTTAAATTCAATCAAACACTTAGGAAAATATGCCAAGAACTGTATTACAAATATTTGATGTTGGCATCCGCTCGTATTGAACACGATTTCCCAGATTTTTTAAAAAATCAGTTTAATTCGTGTTTTATTTTCTCAAAAGACAGAAAACACAGATTTTAGTTTATAGCTTACTTTTACAGCCCAACATAAGAATATTTCATCAAATTTTTAAAATTAATCAAGAACTTTAGAAAATATGCTAAGAACTGTAATAAAAATATTTGTTGCTGGCATCCGATCGTATTGAACACGATTTCACAGATTTTTTAAAAAATCATTTTAATTCGTGTTTTATTCGTTTGCCAAACGACAGAAAACACAGATTTTAGTTTAAAGCTTACTTTTAAAGCACTACATAAGAATATTTCATCAAATTTTTAAATTCAATCAGGAATCTAGGAAAATGTTTCAAGAACTGTAATAAAAATATTTGTTGCTGGCATCCGATCGTATTGAACACGATTTCACAGATTTTTTTAAAAATCATTTTAATTCGTGTTTTATTCGTTTGCCAAAAGACAGAAAACACAGATTTTAGTTTAAAGCTTACTTTTAAAGCCCTACATAAGAATATTTCATCAAATTTTTAAATTCAATCAAGCACCTAGAAAAATATGCCAAGAAGTATAATAAAAATATTTGTTGTTGGCATCCGATCGTATTGAACACGATTTCCCAGGATTTTTTAAAAAATGATTTTAATTCGTTTTATTCTTTTGCCAAACGACAGAAAACACAGATTTTAGTTTAAAGCTTACTTTTACAGCCCAACATGAGAATATTTCATCAAATTTTTAAAATTAATCAAGAACTTTAGAAAATATGCTAAGAACTGTAATAAAAATATTTGTTGCTATTATCTGATCGTATTGAACACGATATCACAGATTTTTATAAAAAATCATTTTAATTTCGTGTTTTTATTCATTTTGCCAAAAGACAGAAAACACAGATTTTAGTTTAAAGCTTACTTTTAACAGCCCAACATAAGAATATTTCATCAAATTTTTAAATTCAATCAAGCACCTAGGATCGTATTGAACAAGATTTCACAGATTTTTTTTAAAATGATTTTAATTCGTGTTGTATTCTTTTGCCAAACGACAGAAAACATAGATTTTAGTTTAAAGCTTACATTTACAGCCCAACAAAGGAATATTTCATCAAATTTTTAAATTCAATCAAGCACCTAAGAAAATATGCCAAGAACTATAATAAAAATATTTGTTGTTGGCATCCGATCGTATTAAACACAATTTCGCAGATTTTTTAAAAAATGATTTTAATTTATTCGTGTTTTATTCTTTTGCCAACAGACAGAAAACACAGTTTTTAGTTTAAAGCTTCCTTTTGATAGCCCAACATGAGAATATTTCATCAAATTTTTAAAATTCAATCAAGAACTTTAGAAAATATGGTGAGAACTGTAATAAAAATATTTGTTGCTGGCATCCGATCGTATTGAACACGAATTCCCAGATTTTTTAAAAATGATTTTAATTCGTGTTTTATTTTTTTGCCAAACCACAGAAAACACAGATTTTAGTTTAAAGCTTACTTTTAAAGCCCTACATAAGAATATTTAATCAATTTTTAAAAATTAATCAAGAACTTTGGAAAATATGCTAATAACTGTAATAAAAATATCTGTTACTGGCATCCGATCGTATTGAACACAGATTATTTCATCAAATTTTTAAAATCAATCAAGAACTTAATAAAATATGGTAAGAACTGTAATAAAAATATTTGTTTTTGGCATCCGATCGTATTGAACACGATTTCACAGATTTTTTAAAAAATCATTTTAATTCTTGTTTTATTTTTTTGCCAAGCAACAGAAAACACAGATTTTAGTTTATAGCTTACTTTTACAGCCCAACATGAGAATATTTCAATAAATTTTTAAAATTAAAAAAGAACTTAAGAAAATATGCTAAGAACTATAATAAAAATATTTTTTGCTGGCATCCGATCCTATTTAACCCGAATTCCCAGATTTTTTTAACAAATTATTTTAATACGTATGTTATTCTTTCGCCAAACCACAGAAATCACAGATTTTAGTTCAAAACTTACTTTTGAAGCCCTACATAAGAATATTTAATTAATATTTAAAATTTAATCAAGAACTTTGGAAAATATGCAAATAACTGTAATAAAAATGTTTGTTGCTGTCATCCGATCGTATTGAACCCGATTTCACAGATTTTTTTTAAAATCGTTTGATAAAAAACAGAAACCACAGATTTTAGTTTATAGCTTACTTTTATAGGCCTGCATAAGATCAAACATAAGCTTTAAACATAAATCTGTGATTTCTGTTTTTTGACAAAAGAAAACACGAATTAAAATGATTTTTTTCAAATCTGGGAAATCGTGTTCAATAGGAGCGGATGCCAATCTCTATGTATAAAACTGTTTGTCCTTACTGACTGACTGACTGACTGATTATTGGTGTACAACGCATGGCCCAAACCGTAAGAGCTAGGAAGCTGAAATTTTCACTTAGTTACCTTATGTGATGAAATTCGCGAAAAACGTTTGTATGTAACTTTTTTGTTTATCATCCAAACGTCCTCAAACTTATTTTCAAAGATCTTTGTTCAAATTCTTTTGAGGGGTGTTTATCGCTCTTAGGAAAATCCTGTTCCTCCTTGGTGGAAATGGAGGTCAAAGATTTGGTGGGTGGGGTTTCGCGCTCAAATTTATTTCCAGAGATCTGTAAGAAAAATCATTTGATACGTGTTTCACACTTTTCGCAGAATTCAAACTTCTTCGGGGGGAATGCGATTTAAAGATTTTTTGGGCGAAGTTTTAAAGTTGTGTCCGATTTGCTTCAAACTTATTTTTCAAAGCTCTTAATAAGAATTTCAATAAATACGGATTTCAGCGATTTGGAAAATTCTACCCGCAACAGTGATTAAATTGGCGGAAAACGGTTGTATGAAAGTTTTTTGTTTACCATCCGAACGGCCCCACACTCATTTTCAAAGATCTATGTTCAAATTCATTTGAGGGGTGTTTCACACTTTTGAAAAATCCATCCCTCCTTGGTGCAAATGGAGGTCAAAGATTTGGTGGGTGAAGTTTCGCGCTCAAATTCATTTCCAGAGATCTATAAGAAAAATCATTTGAGACATGTTTCACACTTTTCGCAGAATTCAAACTTCTTCGGGGGGAATGCGATTTAAAGATTTTTTGGGCGAAGTTTTAAAATGTGTCCGATTTGCTTAAAGCTTATTTTCAAAGCCCTCCATAAGAACTGAATGAATACGTATTTCAGTGAATTGGGATATTCCACCCGCAACAATAGTAAATTGGCGGAAAGCGGTTGTATGAAAGTTTTTTGTTTACCATCCGATCGGCCCCAAATTCATTTTCAAAGATCTATGTTCAAATTCATTTGAGGTGTGTTTTACACTTTTTTAAAAATCCATCCCTCCTTGAGTGCAAATGGGGGTCGAAGATTTGGTGGATTACGTTTTGTGTTCAAATTTATTCCCAAAGATCTATAAGAAAAATCATTTGAGACGTGTTTCACATTTTTCGCAAAATCTAAACTCCTTCGGTGGAAAATGCATTTCAAAGTTTTTTTTTGGGTTAATTTTAAGTTTGGTTGATTCCCGTCCGATCAGTTTCAAAATCATTTTCAAAGCTTTTGAAAACATTGATTTTTTAACATAAGTGCCACAGGCATGGTCGGGTTATACCCGGTAGTATCAAATATTTGTATATTTTCCTAGGTGCTTGATTGAATTTAAAAATTTGATGAAATATTCTTATGAACGGCTTTATAAGTATGCTATAAACTTAAATCTGTGTTTTCTGTCCTTTTGGCAAACGAATAAAACACGAATTAAATATGTGTTTTTTTTTTTAAATAATGTGAAATCGTAATCAATACGATCGGATGCCAGCAAAAAATATTTTTATTACAGTTCTTAGCATATTTTCGAAAGCTCTTGATTAATTTTAAAAATGTGATGAAATATTATAATGTGGGGCTGTAAAAGTGAGCTTAAAACTAAAATCTGTGTTTTCTGTGGATTGGCAAAAGATTAAACACCTATTAAAAATCTTTTTTTTTTAAACTTGGAAATCGTGTTTAAATTGATCGGATGTCAACATTAAATATTTTTTTTACAGTTCTAAGCATATTTTCCTAGGTGCTTGATTGAAATTACAAATTTGATGAAATATTTTTATATAGGGCTTTAAAAGAAAGGCAGAAACTAAAATCTGTGTTTTCAGTCTTTTGGCAAACAAGTAAAAACGAATTAAAACGATTTTTTAATAATATCTGTGAAATCTTGTTTAATACGATGGGATGCCAGCAACAAATATCTTTATAACAGCTATTAGCATATTTTCTGAAGTTCTTGATAAGTTTTAAAAATTTGATGAGATATTTTTATGTCGGACTGTAAAAGTAAGCTTTAAACTTAAATCTGTGTTTTCTGTTTTTTTTTGAAAAAAGAATAAAACACGAATTTAAATTGTTTTTTTTTTAAATCTTGGAAATCGTTTTCAATAGGACCGACTTCCGGCAATAAAAATGGGTATTACAGTTCTTGGCATATTTTCCTAGGTGCTTGATTGAATTTAAAAATTTGATGAATAATTTCTTATGTAGGACTTAAAAAGTAAGCTATGAACTAAAATCTGTATTTTCTGTCGATTGTGTTAAAGTTCAAGTTCAATTATAAATTATGCCATCACTAAGATTTATGAACCAGTTCACATTTGTTCTTATTCTATGAACCTTTTGTAATTACTCCTTACTCTAAAATAAACGTTCGTCGTGTTCACATTGTTCGTCGTGTGTTCTCAGTTCTTATTTGGTTGCCTGTATTATCTACCCCCCCCCCCCCTTTTTTTTTTCCCTCTAATTCACCAAGAACTTTTGAATGTAGTCTGTGGCAATTTGGAGGTCAACGCAGCTGCTGCAAATACAGTTTTGATGGATGAAAAGGCGCTCGCGTGCATTGTGTTAAATATTAATGTGGCGCAATTAAGCTATGTAAAAAATGCGTGGGACAAATTACGTGAAGTCCATGTGCCGACGGGTCCGGTATAAAAAGTTGCTAAACATGAAATTAGACATCAATGAAAATATATCGCAATATATAAATTCGTTTATTGAGGTTATTGACAAGTTAACTGAAGTGAGCATTGATTTGCAAGACGACTTAAAAGTAATTATATTGCTGTCAAGTTTAAGCATGGAATATGAACATTTCGTTGTTGCAATGGAGACAAGAGTCTCATTGCCAGATTTTGATGTACTTAAAATAAAGCTATTGGCAGAGGCTGATAGAATATCACAAAATGGCGAAATAGGTAGCAAGCAGCAAGCATTCTTCGTAGGCGCTCGGTCGGAGAAAGGAGAACACAAGAACGAAGGTCGCGCAAAGAAAGACTGGAAATTTAACGGAATATATTTCAATTGCGGTAAACGAGGCCATGAATCGGCGGAATGCAAAGAGAACCGAGAGAAACAAAAGCAGTGCGAAAATCAAAACGAAGAACAACAGCAAAAATGCTCGTACGCCGTAAACACAGCAATGCAAAAAGAACATGCAAAAAAAGCTAGTTGGTGTCTGGACAGTGGTGCCACTACGCATATGTGTTTTTGCAGAAATTTGTTTGTGTCATTGGAAGAGGAAACATCACGAATTATGTTAGCGGGAGATAAATTCATAGAATCTGCAGGCAAAGGAGTCGTAAAAATAAAAACGCATAATTGCGAAATTCTGTTGCATGATATATTGTATGTCCCGTCCGTTCAAACGAACGATAAGGGTGCAACTAATTGTTTGGATTTAATACACACGGACGTATGCGGGCCTATAAATTCCATCAATTGGTGGTGCGAAATATTTCATAACATTCATAGACGATCGGTCCAAAAGAATTTTTGTATATTTTATGAAATCAAAAACGAAGCATTTGATAAATTTGAAACATTTAAAACCCTAGCTGAGTGTCAAATGCGACACAAAATATAAGCCATCAGTAGTGGCAATGGCAAGGAGTTTGTAAATGGTAAATTCGATGCGTTAAAAAGATGTGGAATAAAAAGACAGTTAACAGTGCCCTACACGCCACAACAAAACGGAGTGGCAGAGAGAGCGAATCGAACGCTAGTAGAAATGGCTCGCGCTATGTTGGTCCATGCAAACGTTGAAGAATCCTTATGGGCTGAAGCTGTTGCACCTGCAGCTTACATACGAAATAGGTCCCCTCCCAGGCACTGCAAGGCACTACTCCTTATAAAGTTTGGAGCGGCCGCAAGCCATCAGTGTCTCATCTACGAATTTTTGGGTCACCCGTCTACGCGCTGGACAACCTGCATCACAAGAAATTAAAGCCCAAAGGAAAAGAATATATGTTTGTTGGCTACTCTCTTACTGCAAAGGCATATCGACTGTTTGACAAAGACACCTAAACAAGTGATCGAGAGGTGTGACGTCAAATTTGTTAAAAGAGAAGCGCAAAAATTAGATGCTCAATCCCCATCTAATGACGATTTTACTTCTTTTATAATTAGCAGTAACATATATGGGGATCCCAATGTTGGAGAGGCAGCGCCAGAGGAGCTGCCAGCGCAGGCAGTTACAGCAAAGCCAGTAATCAATGAAGAAATCCAAAACCAAGAGCCCATAATAGATAATCATTCAGACGATGATATGGAGAATTATGTGAGTTTTGGAGATTCTGATTCAACGAGCAGCCCTAATGAAGAAGTGGACATACGACGAGGCCCAGGCAGGCCTACGCTTATTCGAACTGGAAGGCCTGGAAGGCCAAGGAAGCAGTACAACGAGCTTCATATTATGACAAACTATGACATGGAAACGCCAAATACAGCTAAGCAGGCGTTGCATGGAAAACATGCGTTTGAGTGGGAGGAATCTATTAAATGTGAGTACGATGCCCTCATCGCAAACAACACCTGGTCGCTGGTTGATCTTCCACCCCAATGCAAAAGTTATTGGATGCATGTGGATATATGAAGTGAAAAGAGACAGCCAAGGTAATATTGAGCGGTTCAAGTCAAGATTAGTCGCTAAGGGTTGCAGCCAGCAATATGGCGTAAACTTCAGTGAAACATTTTCGCCAGACATACGATATGAAAATAGTAGAATGTTGTTGGCTGTAGCTGCAGAAAAATAATTATATCTGCATCAAATGGACGTTTCAAATGCCTACCTCAACAGCGAGCTCACCGAGAGTGTCTATATGAAGCAGCCGGAACATTTTGTCAGCAAAGATTACCCAAATCGTGTTCTGAAGTTGAACAAAGCGTTGAACGGACTCAAACAGTCAGGCAGAGCTTGGAACAGCACTCTAGATGACGCATTAAAAAGACTGGGATTTAAGGCCACACAAAATGAGCCATGCATGTATAAAAATATTTCTGAAGATTCGTACAATTTGATAGCTGTATATGTGGATGATTTAATAATAGCTTGTTCTAAACGCTCAGATCTAATGTACTTTAAGAAGAAGTTGCAGGAAATGTTTGATGTTCACGATAATGGCCAGTTAAATCACTTTTTACGCATTGAAATACAGCGTGAAGGAGAATTAGGTGTTATCTCTATTTGTCAGAAACAGTATATAAAGTGCCTACTGGTGAAATACGGCATATCGACACCTTTAGTTCCTGGATTCCAAATAAGCTGCAACGAAGGTAAATGCAGCAAAGCAGACGTGACTGGATACCAATCACTAATTGGATCACTTACGTATCTGGCCATCTCAAGTCGGCCTGATATAGCTTATTCCGTAAGTAAGCTAGCGCAACGGAATACTGATCCGCATCACGAGCATGAGTCCGCCGCAAAGCACATATTGCGCTACCTGGCAAAGACAATTGACCTAAAACTCCAATATCGAAAAACTGGTCAAGGATTGCACGCATTTGTCGATGCAGACTGGACTAATGACAGCCTGGATAGAAAATCGTATACTGGCTTCAGATTTTATCTTGGAGGTTCAGCATTTTCTTGGGAATCAAAAAAACAAGGAGTGGTCGCTCAGAGCAGTACTGAGGCTGAATATGTAGCCTTATCAACGACGGAAAAAGATGCAACATATCTACGACGACTACTGGAAGAGATTGAGTTTCATCGTCCAACAGAGCCCGTGCAAATCTATGGTGACAATTTGAGTGCTCAGCAAATTGCAGTTAATCCTGTACACCATAAGCGAACAAAGCATATCGATATTAAATGTCATTACATACGAGAGGTTCTAGCATTAAAAATTGTTTGTATTAATTATGTCCTCACAAATGAACATGTTGCAGATATCTTAACAAAAAATGGACAGAAAGAAAAGCATAAGAAATTTGTTAAATTGCTCGGTTTGGTTGAATAAGAAATACTCTATGTCAAATTAAAATATAAACTTGAGAAGAAGTGATAAAGTGCAAGTTCAATTATGAATTATGCCATCACTAAGATTTATGAACCAGTTCACATTTGTTCTTACTCTATGAACCTTTTGTAATTATCTCACTTCTACTTGTTCGTGTGATTTCAGTTCTTATTTGGTTGCCTTATTATTACTATGCCCTGTGCAGACTCTTTTACACTCGGATGCCAGCAACAAATATTTTTATTACGGTTCTTAGCATATTTTCTAAAACTCTTGATTAATTTTAAAAATTTTATGAAATATTCTCCATTTGGGCTTTCAAAAGGTAGCTTTAAACTAAAAACTGTGTTTTCTGTCTGTTGGCAAAAGATTAAGACACGAATCAATTAAAATGATTTTTTAAAAAAATCTGGGAAATCGCTTTCAATACGATCGGATGCCAACAACAAATATTTTTATTACAGTTCTTGGCATATTTTAATAGGTGCTTGATTGAATTAAAAAATTTGATGAAATTTTCCTCTGTAGGGCTTTAAAAGTAAGATATAAACAAAAATCTGTATTTTCTGTCTTTTGGCAAACGAATAAATCACGAATAAAATGATTTTTTTTAAAAATCTGTGAAATCGTGCTTAATACGATCGGATGCCAGCAACAAATATTTTTGTTATAGTTCTCAGCATATTTTCTAAAGGTCTTGATTAATTTTAAAAATTTTGTGAAATATTCTCCATTTGGGCTATCAAAAGGAAGCTTTAAACTAAAAACGAACAAAGAACGAATCAATTAAAATCTTTTTTTAAAAATATTTGCGAAATCGTGTTCAATGCGATCGAATGCCAGCACCATATATTTTTTATTACAGTTCTGGATTTATTATCATAGGTTCCTGATTGGATTTAAAAATTTGATGAAATATTCTTATGATGGGCTGTAAAAGTAAGCTTTAAACTTAAATCTGTGTCTTCTGTCGTTTGGCAAAAGAATAAAACAAGAATTTGTAAAATACAAATGGCCGTTGGCTTTATTTTTACGATTCTCGTCCGTTACGTACGGGGCTCCGATTTTAGATTCTTTTTATTCTTCTTCTTATTTTTGCTCGAAGTATCGATATTGTAAGCGATATCGATACTTCAGGCATATTGCACTAAGTTGCTTATTATCTCATCCTATAATATGGTTACATTGATACATTTAAATTTACATTCGATTGGTTGTCGATCTTACATTCGGCTAAATATTTTCCTTCTCTTATGCTCTAATTTCGGTGAATCCATTTTTATTCATGTCTCCAATCTGGTCGACCCCCCCCCCCCCCCCCCCCCATTTTTCCGTCATCTTGTCTTTGTAACAGTACGGCTCCATATCCGTGTGAGCTTGCATCGGTATGCAACTCAGTTTCTCTGTTGGCACTAAAGATGGCTAAGACCGGAGGGTTCGCTAGCGCTTTCTTGAGCGTTTGAAATACTTCTAGCTGTTCATTGTTAAGGGGAAAAGGACCACCCGCTTTTAGTACTTCGAGCAATGGTTTTGCTATTTTCGCGAATGACAACACAAAGCGTCTAAAATATGAAAAAAAACTAAGCACGAATGCAGTGCTTTTATATTTTGAGGAACTGGATAGCTTTTTAACGATTCTATATGAGAGTCACTTGGTACTATGCCTTTTTGTGTCACCCTATATCCCAAAAACTCAATATCTCGTCTTAAAAATATGCATTTCTTCATATTTATCTCTAAATTATGTTCACTGATACGGGCTAACAACTTCAAGATTTCTATGTGTTCCTCTACTGTCTTTGTTGCCACCATTATATCGTCCATATAAACTACGATGCGCTTATTTCTAATGAGGTCACTAAGCAGATTGGAAATAAATCTCTGAAATATGGCAGATCCAATTTTGAGCCCGAAAGGCATTCTTAAATACTCGTACTGTCCATGAGGGGTTACGAACGCAGTGTACGGGATTGATTTTCCTCAACTCCAATCTGGTGGTAACCACTTTTAAAATCTATAACGGAAAAACAGCATTTGTTCTCTAAATATTCCAGACAGTCCTCAATGAGCGGCAACGGATAATTGTCCTAGATAATTCGCTTGTTCAAGCCGCGATAGTCAACGCACATTCGGAGATCTCCTGACTTCTTTTTCAGCAGAACCAAGGGGAAGCATACGGAGATTCACTAGGTCGAATGACCTTTTTATTTAAAAGGTCCTCTATAATTTCTGCTACTAATTTGTTGATTACTTAATGTAGGATTGCTTATATTATTATACGATAAATGATTGAATTGCAAATCACTAATAATTTGTTGGTCACTGGTGAACAAAGATGCACAAGTCGAATAAGCGGTTTTATTCTTTATTGAATTAAGAGGTAAATGATATTCAGCATTAATACTTTTCTTATGAACTAATTTTACTTTCTTGATTTCTAAAGAATCTCTTCCTTATAATACTGGTAGAGGTAATATCTTATCGTCTACAATATTAAGTGAAATAACATAGGTTTTCATAAGAAAGTTAATTCGGCATTTCAACTTTCCCCATGTTGGTATAGGCCGTCCTCCTAATCCATGGTATTGACTGACTTCAGATTTTAACCTTATACTTTTTGGTATTAATGTCTTATGAATAAAGCTTACGGGACTCCCCGTATCGAATAAACAAAAAAACACTTGTGCCTCTTTCTTCACCAAACGGAACTCATAATTGTATTAATTGAACAGCTGCTAACTCGTTATTATTCATCTCACCCGTGCCCTCGTTGCCTTGCACTGCTGCAATTGTTGTTGTAGTACTACGCTTAGGACATCGCGCATACTGATGATCCATACTCCAGCACTTAAAGCACGCCCCATCTCGCCTCTTTGGCTGGCTGCACTCCTTCATCATATGACCAAAGCCACGGCAATTATAGCAAAGTATCTCACTGGTTCTTTGCTGTTGACTTGCTGCATTATTTCCCTTTGCTCGACCTCTTGGCGTTTCGCTGCTACGACTAGGTACATTAGCTGATGCTTTTCGCACTTTCTCGTATACAATCATCTTGTCACGCAGCTCCTTCAAGGAACGGCAATATAACATGGCTGCTGCTGCTCCAGTCCTATCCTGCAGGCTGTCCACAATAAATTTGATGACGTCGCTTGTGGCCATGTCTGCTTGCGCTGCTATGCTGCACATTGCAACAATTGCAATGCGCTTTCGCCTCTTCCGATCTTACGCGCCTCCAACTGCTTGCATATATCCCATGTAGTCACTTTTTGCTCGAAAACTTCCAGCAGTACGCAACGCACGTCCTTCCAGGTGAATGGAGCTACATGGTCTATGTACGCCTTAGCGGAACCAGTTAGCAATTTTTTCGGTAATATCCACCGCTTAACATCTGGTATGTCGTACAGGGTCATTACGTCTTCGAAGTCGCGCACCCATTGCACGATCGAGTAGCCATCATCGCCAGAAAAGCTGCGCACTAAAGTATCAATATGACTGACATCAAGCTGCAAATCAGCCACCTCTTTTTCAGCTTTTGATATAGCTAACTGTAACTCGGCTATACGTTTTCTGCTTTCCAATAATTTCGCCATCTCTTGCAATTGCTGAATTTCGTGACCTTCTGATGTTTGCAGCGCGCTTTGTGGTGAAATACTTTTAGCCGTCAAGGTTGTGCGTACGTTTTTCGAAATTGCATCACTATGGTTGTCTACCTTTGGCGCCGTGTTGCCACGAATTCGAGCGTCTTCTGCATCGTCGCCACCTAACGTTTTGTTACCTTCCTCAAACAAATCCAGCATCCAATCTTCTCATGCGGCTCCGGCTCTATCCACGGGATCGTCCATAATTGCTTTTAGGGCTGAGCGCAATTGATGAATTGAGACGCTTTCTCCAAACTCGACGCTGTGGGCGCCCAGTAGGGAAATTAATTCGCTCTTTGATTTTCTTAATATTTCAGTGTATTTCATTGCCAATGATTTGCAATGTTTTTTTTTTTTTTTTTTGGGTATACACCACACCTGATTTGTAAAATACAAATGGCCGTTGGCTTTATTTTTACGATTCTCGTCCGTTCCGTACGGCTCCGATTTTATAATTGAATTCTTCTTTTTATTCTTCTTCTTATTTTTGCTCGAAGTATCGATATCGTAAGCGATATCGATACTTCAGGCATATTGCACTAAGTTGCTTATTATCTCATCCTATAATATGGTTACATTGATAAATTTAAATTTACATTCGATTGGTTGCCGATCTTACAAATTAAAAGCTTGTTTAAAAAAAATGAAATCTTGTTCAATACGATCCTAGAAGCTTGATTAAATTTAAAAATTTGATGAATTATTCTTATGTTGGGCTGTCAAAAGGAAGCTTTAAACTAAAAACTGTGTTTTCTGTCTGTTGGCAAAAGAATAAAACACGAATCAATTAAAATAATTTTTTTAAAAATCTGTGAAATCGTGTTCAATACGATCGGATGCCAGCAACAAATATTTTTATTGTAGTTCTTAGCATATTTTCTAACGTTCTTGATTAATTTTAAAAATTGATGAAATATTCTCACGTTGGGATGTAAAAGTAAGCTATAAGCTAAAATCTGTGTTTTCTGTCTGTTGGCAAATGTATAAAACATGAATTAAAATCATTTTTTAAAAACATCTGGGAATACGTCCTCAATACGATCGGATGCCAACATCAAATATTTTTATTACAGACTGAATTTAAAAATTTGATGATAAATTCTTATGTAGTGCTTTAAAAGTAAGCTTTAAACTAAAATCTGTGTTTTCTGTCGTTTGGCAAAGGAATAAAACACGAATTAAAATGATTTTTAAAAAAATCTGTGAAATCGTGTTCAATACGATCGGATGCCAGCAACAAATATTTTTATTATAGTTCTTAGCATATTTTCTAAAGTTCTTGATTAATTTTAAAAATTTGATGAAATATTCTCATGTTGGGCTATCAAAAGGAAGCTTTAAACTAAAAACTGTGTTTTCTGTCTGTTGGCAAAAGAATAAAAACGATCGGATGCCAGCAACAAATATTTTTATTATAGTTCTTAGCATATTTTCTAAAGTTCTTGATTAATTTTAAAAATTGTATGAAATATTCTCATGTTGGGCTGTCAAAAGGAAGCTTTAAACTAAAATCTGTGTTTTCTGTCGTTTGGCAAAAGAATAAAACACGAATTAAAATCATTTTTAAAAAATCTGGGAAATCGTGTTCAATACGATCGGATGCCAGCAACAAATATTTTTATTACAGTTCTTAGCATATTTTCTAAAGTTCTTGATTAATTTTAAAAATTTGATGAAATATTCTCATGTTGGGCTATCAAAAGGAAGCTTTAAACTAAAAACTGTGTTTTCTGTCTGTTGGCAAAAAAATAAAACACGAATCAATTAAAATCATTTTTTAAAAAATCTGTGAAATCGTGTTTAATACGATCGGATGCCAACAACAAATATTTTTATAATAGTTCTTGGCATATTTTCCTAGGTGCTTGATTGAATTAAAAAATTTGATGAAATATTCCTTTGTTGGGCTCTAAAAGTAAGCTTTAAACTAAAATCTGTGTTTTCTGTCTTTTGGCAAACGAATAAAACACGAATTAAAATGATTTTTTAAAAAAATCTGTGAAATCGTGTTCAATACGATCGGATGCCAGCAACAAATATTTTTATTATAGTTCTTAGCATATTTTCTTAAGTTCTTGATTAATTTTTAAAATTTGATGAAATATTCTCATGTTGGGCTGTAAAAGTAAGCTTTAAACTAAAATCTGTGTTTTCTGTGGTTTGGCAAAAGAATAAAACACGAATTAAAATGATTTTTAAAAAAATCTGTGAAATCGTGTTCAATACGATCGGATGCCAGCAACAAATATTTTGTATTACAGTTCTTAGCATATTTTCTAAAGTTCTTGATAATTTTAAAAATTTGTATGAAATATTCTCATGTTGGGCTATCAAAAGGAAGCTTTAAACTAAAAACTGTGTTTTCTGTCTGTTGGCAAAAGAATAAAACACGAATCAATTAAAATCATTTTTAAAAAAATCTGCGAAATCGTGTTCAATACGATCGGATGCCAACAACAAATATTTTTATTATAGTTCTTGGCATATTTTCCTAGGTGTTTGATTGAATTTAAAAATTTGATGAAATATTCCTTTGTTGGGCTGTAAAAGTAAGCTTTAAACTAAAATCTATGTTTTCTGTCGTTTGGCAAAAGAATAAAACACGAATTAAAATCTTTTTTAAAAAAATCTCTGAAATCTTGTTCAATACGATCCTAGGTGCTTGATTAAATTTAAAAATTTGATGAAATATTCTTATGTTGGGCTGTAAAAGTAAGCTTTAAACTAAAATCTGTGTTTTCTGTCTTTTGGCAAACGAATAAAACACGAATTAAAATGATTTTTAAAAAAATCTGTGAAATCGTGTTCAATACGATCGGATGCCAGCAACAAATATTTTTATTACAGTTCTTAGCATATTTTCTAAAGTTCTTGATTAATTTTAAAAATTTAATGAAATATTCTCATGTTAAACTAATATAGCTTACTTTTACATCCCAACATGAGAATATTTCATTAAATTTTTAAAATTATTCAAGAACTATAGAAAATATGCTAATAACTGTATATTTCAGAAAACACTGATTTTAGTTTATAGATTGACTTTAAAATATGAGAATATTCCATTAAATTTTTAAAATTATTCAAGAACTTTAGAAAATATACTATGTCAATATCAAAGGAATAAAACATGAATTAAAATCATTTTTTAAAAAAATCTGGAAAATCGTGTTCAATACGATCGGATGCCAGCAACAAATATTTTTATTATAGTTCTTGGCATATTTTCCTAGATTCTTGATTGAATTTAAAAAATTGATGAAATATTCTTATGTTGGGCTGTAAAAGTAAGCTTTAAACTAAAATCTGTGTTTTCTGTCTTTTGACAAAGGAATAAAACACGAATTAAAATGATTTTTAAAAAATCTGTGAATTCGTGATCAGCAACAAATATTTTTATTACAGTTCTTAGCATATTTTCTAAAGTTCTTGATTAATTTTAAAAAATTTGATGAAATATTCTCATGTTGGGCTGTCAAAAGGAAGCTTTAAACTAAAAACTGTGTTTTCTTTCTGTTGGCAAAAGAATAAATACGATTGGATGCCAGCAACAAATATTTTTATTATAGTTCTTAGCATATTTTCTAAAGTTCTTGATTAATTTTAAAAATTTGATGAAATATTCTTATGTTGGGCTGTAAAAGTAAGCTTTAAACTAAAATCTGTGTTTTCTGTCTTTTGGCAAAAGAATAAAACACGAATTAAAATCATTTTTAAAAAAATCTGTGAAATCGTGTTCAATACGATCAGATGCCAACATCAAATTATTTTTATTACAGTATCTGAATTTAAAAATTTGATGAAATATTCTTATGTCGGGCTGTAAAAGTAAGCTTTAAACTAAAATCTGTGTTTTCTGTCGTTTGGCAAAGAAATAAAACACGAATTAAAATGATTTGTTAAAAAAAAAACTTGTGAAATCGTGTTCAATACGATCGGATGCCAGCAACAAATATTTTTATTACAGTTCTTAGCATATTTTCTAAAGTTCTTGATTAATTTTAAAAATTTGATGAAATATTCTTAGTTTGGCTGCAAAAGTAAGCTTTAAACTAAAATCTATGTTTTCTGTCGTTTGGCAAAAGAATACAACACGAAATAAAATCTTTTTAAAAAACGGAAATAATATCTTGTTCAATACGATCCTAGGTGCTTGATTAAACTTAAAAATATTATGAAATATTTTCTGTAAAAGTAAGCTTTAAACTAAAACACGAATTAAAATGATTTTTTTAAAAAATCTGTGAAATCGCGTTCAATACGATCGGATGCCAGCAACAAATATTTTTATTACAGTTCTTAGCATATTTTCTTAAGTTCTTGATTAAATTTAAAAATTTGATGAAATATTCTCATGTTGGGCTTTAAAAGTAAGCTTTAAACTAAAATCTGTGTTTTCTGTCTTTGGCAAAAGAATAAAACACGAATTAAAATGATTTTTTAAAAAAATCTGTGAAATCGTGTTCAATACGATCGGATGCCAGCAACAAATATTTTTATTACAGTTCTTGGCATATTTTCCTAGGTGCTTGATTGAATTTAAAAATTTGATGAAATATTCTTATGTTGGGCTGTAAAAGTAAGCTTTAAACTAAAATCTGTGTTTTCTGTCTTTTGGCAAACGAATAAAACACGAATTAAAATGATTTTTTAAAAAAATCTGTGAAATCGTGTTCAATACGATCGGATGCCAGCAACAAATATTTTTATTACAGTTCTTGGCATATTTTCCTAGGTGCTTGATTGAATTTAAAAATTTGATGAAATATTCTTATGTAGGGCTTTAAAAGTAAGCTATAAACTAAAATCTGTGTTTTCTGTCTTTTGGCAAACGAATAAAACACGAATTAAAATTGCTTGATTGAATTTAAAAATTTGATGAAATATTCTCATGTTGGGCTGTAAAAGTAAGCTTTAAACTAAAATCTGTGTTTTCTGTCTTTTGGCAAACGAATAAAACACGAATTAAATTATATTTTAAAAAAATCTGTGAAATCGTGTTCAATACGATCGGATGCCAGCAACAAATATTTTTATTATAGTTCTTAGCATATTTTCTAAAGTTCTTGATTAATTTTAAAAATTTGATGAAATATTCTTATGTTGGGCTGTAAAAGTAAGCTTTAAACTAAAATCTGTGTTTTCTGTCTTTTGGCAAAGAATAAAACACGAATTAAAATGATTTTTAAAAAAATCTGTGAAATCGTGTTCAATACGATCGGATGCCAGCAACAAATATTTTTATTAAAGTTCTTAGCATATTTTCTAAAGTTCTTGATTAATTTTAAAAATTTGATGAAATATTCTCATGTTGGGCTGTAAAAGTAAGCTTTAAACTAAAATCTGTGTTTTCTGTTGTTTGGCAAAAGAATAAAACACGAATTAAAATAATTTATTAAAAAATCTGGGAAATCGTGTTCAATACGATCGGATGCCAGCAACAAATATTTTATTTACAGTTCTTAGCATATTTTCGAAAGTTCTTGATTAATTTTAAAAATTTGATGAAATATTCTTATGTTGGGCTGTAAAAATAAGCTTTAAACTAAAATCTGTGTTTTCTGTCGTTTGGCAAAAGAATAAAACACGAATTAAAATGATTTTTTAAAAAAATCTGGGAAATCGTGTTTAATACGATCGGATGCCAACATCAAATATTTTTATTACAGTTCTTGGCATATTTTCTAGGTGCTTGATTGAATTTAAAAATTTGATGAAATATTCTTATGTTGGGCTTTAAAAGTAAGCTTTAAACTAAAATCTGTGTTTTCTGTCGTTTGGCAAAAGAATAAAACACGAATTAAAATCATTTATTAAAAAAAATCTGTGAAATCGTGTTCAATACGATCGGATGCCAGCAACAAATATTTTTATTACAGTTCTTAAAATATTTTCCCAGGTTCTTGAAATATTTTCCTGTTGGGCTGTAAAAATAAGCTTTAAACTAAAATCTGTGTTTTCTGTTGTTTTGCTAAAAATATACTACGAATTAAAATGATTTTTAAAAAGATCGATGCCAACATCAAATATTTTTATTACAGTTCTAAACATATTTTCCTAGGTGTTTAATTGAATTTAAAAATTTGATGAAATATTCGTATGTAGGGCTGTAAAAATAAGCCATAAACTAAAATCTATATTTTTTTTGTCTTTTGGCAAACGAATAAAACACGAATAATTAAAATCATTTTTCAAAAAATAGCGAAATCGTGTTCAATACGATCGGATGCCAGCAACAAATATTTTTATTACAGTTCTAGGCATATTTTCATAGGTTCTTGATTGAATTTAAAAATTTGATGAAATATTCTTATGTTGGGCTTTAAAAGTAAGCTTTAAACTAAAATCTGTGTTTTCTGTCTTTTGGCAAAAGAATAAAACACGAATTAAAATGATTTTTTAAAAAATCTGTGAAATCGTGTTCAATACGATCGGATGCCAGCAACAAATATTTTTATTACAGTTCTTGGCATATTTTCCTAGGTTCTTGATTGAATTTAAAAATTTGATGAAATATTCTTCTTTAAAAGTAAGCTTTAAACTAAAATCTGTGTTTTCTGTCTTTTGGCAAACGAATACAACACGAATTAAAATGATTTTAAAAAAATCTGTGAAATCTTGTTCAATACGATCCTAGGTGCTTGATTGAATTTAAAAATTTGATGAAATATTCTTATGTTGGGCTGTAAAAGTAAGCTTTAAACTAAAATCTGTGTTTTCTGTCTTTTGGCAAACGAATAAAACACGAATTAAAATGATATTTTTAAAAAATCTGTGAAATCGTGTTCAATACGATCGGATGCCAGCAACAAATATTTTTATTATAGTTCTTAGCATATTTTCTAAAGTTCTTGATTAATTTTAAAAATTTGATGAAATATTCTCATGTTTGGCCGTAAAATAAAGCTATAAACTAAAATGGGTGGTAAATGGTAAATAGAGATTACAGTCCTTAGAATATTTTCCTAGGTGCTTGATTGAATTTAAAATATTCTTATGTAGGGCTGTAAAAGTAAGCTTTAAACTAAAATCTGTGTTTTCTGTCTTTTGGCAAACGAATAAAACACGAATTAAAATCATTTTTAAAAAAATCTGTGAAATCTTGTTCAATACGATCATAGGTGCTTGATTGAATTTAAAAATTTGATGAAATATTCTTATGTTGGGCTGTAAAAGTAAGCTTTAAACTAAAATCTGTGTTTTCTGTCTTTTGGCAAACGAATAAAACACGAATTAAAATGATATTTTTAAAACATCTGTGAAATCGTGTTCAATACGATCGATGCCAGCAACAAATATTTTTATTATAGTTCTTAGCATATTTTCTTAAGTTCTTGATTAATTTTAAAAATTTGATGAAATATTCTCATGTTGGGCTGTAAAAGTAAGCTTTAAACTAAAATCTGTGTTTTCTGTCGTTTGGCAAACGAATAAAACACGAATTAAAATCATTTTTAAAAAATCTGTGAAATCGTGTTCAATACGATCGGATGCCAGCAACAAATATTCTTGAATAATTTAAAAAATTTAATGAATTATTTTCATGTTAAACTAAAATCAGTGTTTTCTGTATATTTCAGAAAATACTGATTTTAGTTTATAGCTTACTTTTACATCCCAACATGAGAATATTTCATAAAATTTTTAAAATTATTCAAGAACTTTAGAAAATATACTATGCCAATAGCAAAGGAATAAAACACGAATTAAAATCATTTTTTAAAAATAATCTGTGAAATCGTGTTCAATACGATCGGATGCCAACAACAAATATTTTTATTACAGTTCTTAGCATATTTTCCAAAGTTCTTGATTAAATTTAAAAATTGATGAAATATTCTTATATAGGGCTTTAAAAGTAAGCTTTAAACTAAAATCTGTGTTTTCTGTCGTTTGGCAAAAGAATAAAACACGAATTAAAATCATTTTTTAGAAAAAATCTGAAATCGATCGTCTGCCACAAATATTTTTATTACAGTTATTAGCATATTTTCTAAAATTCTTGATTAATTTTAAAAAATTTATGAAATATTCTCAATTTGGGCTGTCAAAAGGAAGCTTTAAACTAAAAGCTGTGTTTTGCTTCTGTTGGCAAAAGAATAAATACGATCGGATGCCAGCAACAAATATTTTTATTATAGTTCTTAGCATATTTTCTAACGTTCTTGATTAATTTTAAAAATTTGATGAAATATTCTCATGTTGGGCTGTAAAAGTAAGCTTTAAACTAAAATCTGTTTTCTGTCGTTTGGCAAAAGAATAGAACACGAATTAAAATCATTTTAAAAAAATCTGGGAATACGTGTTCAATACGATCAGATGCCAACAACAAATATTTTTATTACAGTTGACTGAATTTAAAAATTTGATGAAATATTCTTATGTAGGGCTTTAAAAGTAAGATTTAAACTAAAATCTGATTTTCTGTCGTTTGACAATGGAATAAAACACGAATTAAAATGATATTAAAAAAGAAAATCTGTGAAATCGTGTTCAATACGATCGGATGCCAGCAACAAATATTTTTATTACAGTTCTTAGCATATTTTCTAAATTTCTTGATTAATTTTAAAAATTTTATGAAATATTCTCATGTTGGGCTTTCAAAAGTAAGCTTTAAACTAAAATCTGTGTTTTCTGTCGTTTGGCAAAAGAATACAACACGAATTAAAATCATTTTTAAAAAAAATAGAAATCTTGTTCAATACGATCCTAGAGTTGCTTGATTAAACTTAAAAATATGATGAAATATTCTTGCTGAAAAAAAGTAAGCTTTAAACTAAAATCTGTGTTTTCTGTCTTTTGGCAAACGAATAAAACACGAATTAAAATGATTTTTTAAAAAATCTGTGAAATCGTGTTCAATACGATCGGATGCCAGCAACAAATACTTTTGTTAATTTCTTAAAATGATTTTTTAAAAAATCTGGGTAATCGTGGTTAATACGAGCGGATGCCATCATTAAATATTTGTATTACAGTTCTTAGCATATTTTCCTAGGTGCTTGATTGAATTTAAAAATTTGATGAAATATTCTTATGTAGGGCTATAAAAGTAAGCTATAAACTAAAATCTGTGTTTTCTGTCTTTTGGCAAACGAATAAAACACGAATTAAAATGATTTTTTAAAAAAATCTGTGAAATCGTGTTCAATACGATCGGATGCCAGCAACAAATATTTTTATTACAGTTCTTAGCATATTTTCTAAAGTTCTTGATTAATTTTAAAAATTTGATGAAATATTCTTATGTTGGGCTGTAAAAGTAAGCTTTAAACTAAAATCTGTGTTTTCTGTTTTTTGGCAAAAGAATAAAACACGAATTAAAATGATTTTTTAAAAATCTGTGAAATCGTGTTTAATACGATCGGATGCCAACAACAAATATTTTTTTTACAGTTCTTGGTATATTTTCTAAGTGCTTGATGGAATTTAAAAATTTGATGAAATATTCTTATGTTGGGCTTTAAAAGTAAGCTATAAACTAAAATCTGTGTTTTCTGTCGTTTGGCAAAAGAATAAAACACGAAATAAAATCATTTTTTAAAAAAATCTGTGAAATCGTGTTCAATACGATCGGATGCCAACAACAAATATTTTTATTACAGTTCTTGGCATATTTTCCTAGGTGCTTGATTGAATTTAAAAATTTGATGAAATATTCCTTTGTAGGGCTTTAAAAGAAAGCTTTAAACTAAAATCTGTGTTTTCTGTTGTTTGGCAAAGGAATAAAACACGAAATAAAATGATTTGTTTTAAAAAATCTGTGAAATCGTGTTTAATACGATCGGATGCCAGCAACAAATATTTTTGTTACAGTTCTTAGCATATTTTTTAAAGTTCTTGATTAATTTTAAAAATTTAATGAAATATTTTTATGCTGGGCTGTAAAAAGTAAGCTTTAAACTAAAATCTGTGATTTCTGTCTTTTGACAAAAGAATAATAACACGAATTAAAATGATTTTTTAAAAAATCTGGGAAATCGTGTTTAATACGATCGGATGCCAACAACAAATATTTGTATTACAGTTCTTAGCATATTTTCTAGGTGCTGGATTGAATTTAAAAATTTGATGAAATATTCTTATGTAGGGCTATAAAAGTAAGCTATAAACTAAAATCTGTGTTTTCTGTCTTTTGGCAAACGAATAAAACACGAATTAAAATGATTTTTTAAAAAATCTGTGAAATCGTGTTCAATACGATCGGATGCCAGCAACAAATATTTTTATTACAGTTCTTGGTATATTTTCCTAAGTGCTTGATTGAATTTAAAAATTTGATGAAATATTCTTATGTAGGGCTGTAAAAATAAGCCATAAACTAAAATCTATGTTTTTTTTTTCTTTTGGCAAACGAATAAAACACGAATCAATTAAAACCATTTTTCAAAAAATAGCGAAATCGTGTTCAATACGATCGGATGCGAGTACCATATATTTTTTTTACAGTTCTAGGCTGTGTTTTCTGTCTTTTTGACAAAAGAATAAAATCCGAATTAAAATGATTTTTCAATACGATCGGGTGCCAGCAACAAATATTTTTATTACAGTTCTTGGAATATTTTCCTAGGTTCTTGATTGAATTTAAAAATTTGCCAAAAGACAGAAAACACAGATTTTAGTTTAAATTTTACTTTTAAAGCCCTACATAAGAATATTTCATCAAATTTTTAAATTCAATTAAGAACCTAGGAAAATATACCAAGAACTGTAAAAAAATATATGGTGCTGGCATCCGATCGTATTGAGCATGATTTCACAGATTTTTTTAAAAAATCATTTTAATTCGTGTTTTATTCCTTTGCCAAAAGACAGAAAACACAGATTTTAGTTTATAGCTTACTTTTACATCCCAACATGAGAATATTTTATTAAATTTTTAAAATTATTCAAGAACTTTAGAAAATATACTATGCCAATAGCAAAGGAATAAAACATGAATTAAAATCATTTCTTAAAAAAATCTGAAAAATCGTGTTCAATACGATCGGATGCTGTTTGTGGGGGAAGCGTCAAATAAGTAGTCTTTTATAATAATAGTGGCACTTTATTAGGCACTTTCGGCTGCATATAACGAACTATACATTAGAAGTGATTTACATATATTTGGTTGGAGTTATGGAGGTGGAAAGGAGACCACAAGGAGAGTGCTGAGCGCATCTTGGATGGAATTAGTGAGTGAGTCTCTCTCAGTGAGTGAGTCTGTCTCACTGAGTGACTGAGTGAGGCTCAGTCAATGCTGTGTTCAGACTAGCAATGAACTGGCATGAACATTCTCCCCCCCTGGCAATATGCAGATTGCAAGGATTCCTATTGCGTGCATGTGCCAGAGAGTATCCATCCAAACTTAGTATTTTGAGCCATCGGCAGACCGCCTTGGCTCGGGAGGATACCTGGTAGGATGATGTCTGGGTAGACGTCGGCGCCGAGTACTAAAGGTACTGGAGATGGACGGAACCAGTCGTTGTCCGCCAAAGCGACGTTGCTAAACGGGTCCTTCATGTCCGCTCTGACAGCTCGGGCTGGAGTTATGCAGCTGAGTTGCGGGTCAGCCATTAAGACCACCTCTCGAGACATCTGAGTTGTCTTGGAGCGTAGCACGGCTGTGCACGCTCCTTTTGCGCCAATGCGTGTGACGGAAAGGCCATAGGCCCTTGCCACGGTCGCATTAATGCGGCTTACTGAACAACATGGATCGATCAGAGCCCGAGTCTCAAGGGTCTTTTTCCCAGTGTCGAGCAGCACTATGGCGGTGGGCAGTATACTGACCCCCTTATGCTGGAGAAGGGACGTAAGCGACGTCCGTATGATAGCACGTCTCGGGCTTGGGGGTGATGTGCCGCTGGAGGGCGAGGAGCCAGAAGCTCTTCTTGTGGGCCTGTTGTCTGACCGAGAGGGTCGAGCGCTCCGGGGATCCCGCATATGGAGTAAGGTGTGGTGGTCCTTTTTGCAAATTTTGCACTTGGCTCCACTGCGACATGATTCCCCTGAATGCTGATGAGCCAGGCAGTTGGAGCAATATTTGTTAATTAAAACGGCTCGGAGACGCTTCTCGGGCGTGAGCTTCAAGAAGCGCTGGCACTTGCGTAGCGCATGGATGCCTCTACACACCCGGCATCTAAAAGAGTCCGTTCCTTGGCGTTGAGTGGATGCCTTCGTTGACGGTACCATGCTGGTTCTCTACAGAGGAGTGAACTGGAGAATAAGATGTAGGAGAGGTGTTATTATGTGATGGTTTTGTTTGAAAGAGGGATTAGTTGCTTTTAAGGATTAGTCGGTGGTGTTATTTGCCTCAGTAGGAAGAAGGACCAATTTGGCTATTGGCCTTCGGATGACACCACGAGCGGTAAGCACGTCCACTACGCGGACCTTATCATCTGTGCCTGGGCAAGCCAGCTGGACTCGGCCAAGGCACCATTCATTTATTGGTAGGTTATCTTCTTTGATAACCACCATATCACCGACTTGGAGGTCCCTTGTAGGGAACTGCCATTTGTTTCGCTTATGGAGCTCTTTTAAATACTCATTCTTCCACCGGAAGCAGAATTGCTGGTGGAGCGCTTTGAGTCGCTGCCAGCGGTTAATTATCGAAATAGCGTCTTCTTTGATTACTGGCTCGTTAGTTGCCAGAAGAGGGCCACCAACTAGGAAGTGGCCTGGACTTAGAGCCAATAAATCAGTCGGATCTTCCGACATTGGAGAGATTGGCCTGGAGTTAAGGCAGGCTTCAATCTTGGAGAGGAGAGTCGCGAACTCCTCAAATGTATATTTTGAGGATGTGGTGGATTTGTAGAAGTGGGTCTTAAAGCTTTTGACACCTGCTTCCCACAATCCGCCCATGTGAGGAGCGCCAGGAGGATTGAAATGCCAACACAAGTTTTGATGGCTATGCTTGGATAAGATGAGTTCTTTGGTTGCTTGCAAGAAGTCTCTCGAAAGAACGGATGACGCTCCCACAAATGTTTTCCCATTATCTGAGTACATCTGTTGTGGAAGGCCACGTCTTGCGATAAATCGCGAAAATGCGGCCAGGAATCTCTCCGTGGTGAGATTTGTTGTGGCTTCTAAATGGATTGCTTTCGTGCTGAAACAAACGAAGACACAGACATAACCCTTGGTTATTTTGCATGCTCGACCAATGTAGCTTTTAATATCGAAAGGTCCGGCAAAGTCTACACCCGTATATGTGAAGGGTCGGGAAAAGGTTGATCTCGCCCTTGGGAGCTCGCCCATAAGTTGGGTCTGGAGTCGTCTGCGGTGTATTACACAGACCTTGCAGGAGTTTATGGTAGATTTTACCAGGACCTTGAGCTTTGGGATCCAGTATTTTGCTCTTATGAGGCGCATTACCAACTGATTGCCTCCGTGAAAACAAATGAGGTGGGTAAATCGGACCAGGAGGCGTGAAAAATCACAATTGGCCGGAATGATTATGGGGTGCCGCTCATCATAGCCTAACGAAGTTGACGCTCTCACCCGTCCACAGGATCGCAGAATACCCCTTTGATCGATGAAAGGGGTTAAATTGCGAATGCTGCTTGATCCTTGAATTGGCTTCTTATCGAGCAAACAGTTATACTCCTTAGGATAAGCTTGGCGTTGAGTATACTCGATAAGTCGGAACTGAACTCTCGTAAGTTCTTCATTACGGAGCTCGGCGGGAAAGTGGATCGCTGGATTTCTACAGCGCTGGATAAAGCGACAGACATATGCGATAACTCGCAATGCCTTGTCGAATCTGGAGAATCGTTCCAGAAGGTTATAGGAGGGTAGCTGTGAGACATTGCACTTCACTGCGCGTTGTTCAATCTCTGTCTCAAGTACCGTAACAGGAACTGGCCATTGGTCTTGTGGTAGTTGTAACCATTCCGGTCCATGCCACCACAAAGTGCTGCCCAATAGGTCCCGAGGAGAAACCCCCGACTGGCTAGGTCAGCTGGGTTATGTTCGGATCGAACATGGGACCATTTGCCATTGGTTGATGTTATCTTGGCTACCCGGTTAGCCACAAAGGTAGACCATTTGCATGAAGGTTTATCCAACCAGGCAAGAACAATAGTGGAGTCTGTCCAATTGAAATTTTCTCTACTCTGGATGGGGAGCTGAGGAATAAGAGCCGTGGTGAGCTCGGAAAGAAGAACGGCGCCACACAGCTCTAAGCGTGGTAGGGATACCGTCTTAACTGGCGCGACTCTCGTTTTTGCTGCGAGAAGGTGAGTGGAGATGCATCCGTTGATCTCGACGCGCAAATAAAGTGCAGCACCATATGCGCGTTGGGACGCGTCGCAGAAGCCGTGAAACTGCACCTTTGCCTTTTGCTGAAAATCGACCCATCTTGGAATACGGATCTCTTCGAGAGAGGGATAGTCGGTTAGGAAGTCATGCCAACGTTGAACGAGACCTTCCGGCAGGGAATCATCCCACCCCAGCTCTTGTAGCCAGATATCTTGCATGAAAATCTTTGCTCGAACTATCACAGGTGCTAGCCCTCCAGCAGGATCGAACAATTTCGCAATCTGTGATAGTACTTCACGTTTAGTGAGCGAAGGCTGAGATACCATTTTGGACGGAGCAAAGAAAAACTGGTCTGTTGTGGCTTGCCATCGAATGCCTAGCGTTTTAGCGACGCTGGCCTCTTCGATTTCTAAGAAATCCGCACACAGTAAGTGGTCCCTTGGTATTCCTTTTAACACTTCCTTTGTGTTGGATGTCCACTTTCTCAGAGGGAACCCGGCTCTGTCGAGTGCCATGCGGAGTTCTGCAATGGCTGAAATTGCTTGTTGCTTCGTGTGTGCCCCTGCTAGAACATCATCGACATACATATAATTTTCAATTATGTAGGATGCGATAGGACATTGTTCTCATATATCACGAGCAAGTTGATGGAGGACCCGGATTGCGAGGTATGGGGCACAGTTACCCCAAAGGTAACTGTATTGAGTTCGAAGTCGCAAAGTTCTTCGTTCTCATTGCGAAATAGTATTCGTTGGTAGGGCGTATGTCTTGGATCGACCTGGGTTTGCCGATACATCTTAGTTATATCGGCATTGAAAACGTAGCGGTAGAATCGCCACTTTAGTATCTGAATCGTCAGATCGGATTGGAGTACTGGTCCCGTGTGTAAGATATCATTTAGACTTTTGCCATTGGAAGACGGGCTGGAGGCGGTAAACACAACGCGAACCTTTGTTGTGGTGCTGTCGGGCTTAAAAACAGCATGATGCGGCAAGTAAAAATTATTGGGGTTGCTGTTTGGAGAGACTTGTGTCATATGACCTAAGTCGAAGTACTCTCGAATCACGGAGTCGTACTGCTCTTTCAAAGGAGGGTTTCTTTTTAAACGATTCTCGTTCTTTAGAAACTGAGCTAGTGCGATAGATCTTGAATGTCCTAAGTCTATGTGATTAGGTTCTTGGAAAGGTAGGGTGACGACATATCTGCCATTCTCGTTCCTTGTTGTTGTTCGGATGAAATTACTCTCACAAAAAGAGTCGGAGCTCTTTACCAGTTTGACTGGAATGTCCTCCACCTCCCAAAATTTTGTGAGTATGACGTCTAATTGCTCTTCTTGAGAGACGGATATTCGAGTCGAGAATGACGAGATTGCGGTGGATGCGGTCTTTGAAACTAGGCCTGTTAAAATCCACCCGAAAATAGTTTCCTGGCCCAGCAACGTGCCACATATATTAGGATGGGAGCCGCCCGTTAGTATGGACGGTAGGATATCAGCGCCAATCAGCACATCTACCTGCGAACTCTTGTGGAAATTAGGGTCTGCCAACTGGATTTTTGGCAGGGTTGTCAATAAACTTTGGGGGATCGAACATGATGGTAGATTCCCTGCCAAATGTGGTAGGACGTAGGCTGATGCCTCGATTTGGATACGAGGCTTGGAATGAGAGCCAATATTAAAATGGCAGAGCTTGCGAGGCTGGGCTGCAACAGCTTGATTTAATCCCGATACTTGTGCCTGTACGGATTTGTACGGCAGCTTTATCAGGTGAAAGAGTCGCTCGGAAATAAATGTTGCCTCTGATCCCGAGTCGATCAGTGCACGAGCTGTATAATTTACACCCAAATGGCGAACATATATAACAGCCGTGCTTAGGAGAACACCGTGGGTGTTAATTGCAACATAATTGTGAACATTCGTTTGTTGGGATGGAGTGGACTGTATGGATTGATTGGAGGGAGCTGTTGCTTGTGGCATGGAGACTACCGTAGGGCTCAATTGTGGAGTGTCACTACGATGCAAGAGCGTATTGTGACGACCCTTGCACGTAAAACAATTATGAGCACTTGTGCAATCCCTTAACTGATGACCCCTAGCGAAACAGTTCAAACATAGTTTTTGCTGTTTGATGTAAGTTGCCCGTTCGCTGACGGGCATTTGGAGAAATCGTGGGCACAGACGGATAGGGAGATTCTCCCTGGAGCATAATTTGCAGGCTTGCGGCTTGTTAGCGACCTTATTCTCAAATGAGTTAAGCCTTCTAGTGGTAGGAGGTTCTGTTCGAACAATTCTGGAGTGCGCTGGAGTATTTGCGCTTGGCTTGAGCTCTTCTATCGCTTCTAGAATGCGATAGCGTTCTAAGAGGAAGGCGTTCATCTCAAGCCAAGATGAGATGTCGTTTTTTCTGGAGGTGGACTGTTCCCATAAGGAGAGTGTTAATTTGGGTAATTTGGAGGAACATAGGAACACGAGGATACAGTCCCAGTTTTCTATGTTGATGTCGGATAGCTCCAGAGCTGTTAAGCAACCTTGAATGGTGCTCTGAAGTTCCTTAATTGCCGTTCCAGACTCTAGGGAGATTGGCTGCAGGTTGAAAAGAATCTTGAGCTGGCTGTTGACTAACAATTTTCGGTTCTCAAAACGCTCAGTCAGATTGGCCCAGGCTGATCGGAAGCCATCGTTAGTCAAAGGTGACTTCGATACAATCGCCTGAGCCTCACCGCTGGTTTTCGCATTGAGATGGAATAATTTCTCGACCTCTGATAACTCAGGATTATTTATGTAAATTGCGGTAAGGAGGTCTCGAAATGTGGGCCAACGTATGTAATCTCCGCTGAAGATTTCTGTGTCGCAAGGAGGTAAGCGACACCCGGTGGGAACATATGTCGGAATGGTGGACTGAGCGGATGGTCTATTTTGGGCGTTAGCGGTATCGATTTGCTCGCTAAGTTTAGCGGCGCATCTCTCATATACCATGTAACAATAGTCGTACTTGGACTGCATAACTGAAATGGTTTCCATTGAACCGGCTTCCGAGATTATTGTTGAGCCGACCTCGTACTCTTTTTCAACCTTGTCCCACAAGGCTCACACTTGGTCCCGACGGACCTGGCACGTATAGAGAGACGGGTCAGAGCCTCCAGGAGTGTTTATTTTTGCCTCAAACTGACTTAGCCGATCAGTGACCGCAATAAACTTGATTAAGGCCGCGTCTGTCATATTTTGGGCCGTTTTGGTATTAGCTCGCGTGGAAATCGGACTAGATCTTGTGCTAATGGTTGCCTTAGTGCGTCCGACTGCAGTGGTCAGGGATGCTTCGCTTTTAGCTTTGGATGGCGGGAGACTTATTTTTATCAGTGGACTTGGCCTCGAACTAAGAGGTGATTTAACAGTTCCCCTTGGCGTGGACGCGGATGATTCGCTTTTAGTCCGGGACGATGTTTCCCTTTCGACTCTAAGGGCTGCTGTTGGAGACGGAGAAGTTCTGGAGGTGCTTGCGGACGGAACTGCTAATTGATGCTTTGTTTCTTCCCTTGCCAGTTGGCATACTAGGCGGAAGCGATTGGGTAAGAAAACAAAGGTGCTCGCTTCTAGTAGTAGTGGTGGCGATGCTTAAACCAAAGAAATACTGGAATGCCGATACAGGTGAATAATCGAGTTTATTATTCGATTGATATTTAATTAATAAATTTATTTGATTTGGTAATTTAAAAAAATACGATTATTTATTAAACAAGGGAAATAATAATAAAGAATTTCGATGCTCGTTTCGATAATTTTATTATTATATTAGTCTATGAATACGGTAACGGCTGGTTTATTTTTACATTTTTGTGGTACTCATAAAATACCCACTATTGTGGCTAAGTACGCACCGCTGACAAATGTAGAACTTCGAAGTTAATGTGTAGTGTTTTGTTTATTTACAATAAATTAGTAGTATTATTAATCTATTAATTATGATTGTTGTGTTTTTATTGGTGCGTCTCGGAAAAAGAGTAATTGTATGGGAATGTGTGCAATTGCATAAAAACGTGTAATTGGAGTACGGATCGGCAGCTGTTTATTTTTTACATATGTGTGTGGTGTGTACATGCGCACATACGCCGGTTGTAATTGCAATGTGTTATAGTTGTAATATGTGCTGTGATATTTCTGCTATTGTGTATTGTGCACTTAAAAATATTATATGTGGACTCGCATAGTACATATGATTTTGTGGATTTATTTATCGGATGTGTGTACTATGTGGTTGCACAAATATATTTGGTTGCACTATGCAATAAATCATAAGTTTAGAAATTGAACTGGAGTTTGTATTTATGTTTATTAAATAATAATGTTAAATATAGTGTCTATTCAAAATGCATATGGGCAATAATATTCGGATTGAATATATGTATGTACGTATGTATGTGTGTACAATACGTGCTGGTGAACCTGGTGTATGTTTGTGTGTCGGACCAAGAACATAAATTAACAATATTAATTAGGAAACAATATTGTGAAACAACTTGTCGGATTAAATGCGGACACGTAATTAATTTTTTTTATAGTTAGGAAAGTGCACGAGTGCGTACGTACATATGTACATACAAAAAATGTTGAAGTGGATTTCTTTTGTAGTTGGAAGTAACTACCACAAAATTTAACTAGACTGTTTTTAGTTTTGATCGGATAATTTATATATATTTGTATATATATATATAATATATATATATTCAGAAAATTGCCAATCACTTTTCTTAAAGAGAAAAATATGGCGGAAAAATATGGCGGATATTGCCGAATATATATATAAAGGAAATTTTGTATTTACTTATCTTTGCCAAAAAAGAAACTTGTGTAGGGGCGAACGGTTTATATAAATCCGGCTCGAAGGACCAATGTTTGTGGGGGAGGCGTCAAATAAGTAGTCTTTTATAAGTGGCACTTTATTAGGCACTTTCGGCTGCATATAACGAACTATACATTAGAAGTGATTTACATATATTTGGTTGGAGTTATGGAGGTGGAAAGGAGACCACAAGGAGAGTGCTGAGCGCATCTTGGATGGAATTAGTGAGTGAGTCTCTCAGTGAGTGAGTCTCTCTCAGTGAGTGAGTCTGTCTCACTGAGTGACTCTCTCACACTGAGTGAGGCTCAGTCAATGCTGTGTTCAGACTAGCAATGAACTGGCATGAACAGATGCCAACATCAAATATTTTTATTACAGTTCTTGGCATATTTTCCTGGGTTCTTGACTGAATTTAAAAAATTGATGAAATATTCTTATGTAGGGCTTTAAAAGTAAGATTTAAACTAAAATCTGTGTTTTCTGTCGTTTGACAATGAAATAAAACACGAAATAAAATGATTCTTAAAAAAAAACCTGTGAAATCGTGTTGATACGATCGGACCCAGAAACAAATATTTTTATTACAGTTCATAGCATATTTTCCAAAGTTCTTGATTATTTTAAAAATTTTATGAAATATTCTCAATTTGGGCTATCAAAAGGAAACTTTAAACTAAGATCTGTGTTTTCTGTCGTTAAGCAAAAGAATACAACACGAATTAAAATCGTTTTAAAAAAAATAAAATGCTGTTAGATACGATCCTAGGTGCTTGTTTAAACTTAAAAATATGATGAAATATTTTCTGAAAAAGTAAGCTTTAAACTAAAATCTGTGTTTTCCGTCTTTTGGAAAACGAATAAAACACGAATTTAAATGATTTTTTAAAAAAATCAGTGAAATCGTGTTCAATACGATCGGATGCCAGCAACAAATACTTTTGTTAATTTCTTAAAATGATTTTTTAAAAAATCTGGGTAATCGTGGTTAATAGGAGCGGATGCCAACATCAAATATTTGTATTACAGTTCTTAGCATATTTTCTAGGTGCTTGATAGAATTTAAAAATTTGTTGAAATATTCTTATGTAGGGCCATAAAAGAAAGCTATATACTAAAATCTGTGTTTTCGGTCTTTTGGCAAACAAATAAAACACGAATTAAAATGATTTTTTAAAAAAATCTGTGAAATCGTGTTCAATACGATCGGATGCCAACAACAAATATTTTTATTACAGTTCTTAATTAATTTTAAAAATTTGATGAAATATTTTTATGTCGGGCTGTAAAAGTAAGTTTTAAACATAAATCTGTGTTTTCTGTTTTTTGACAAAAGTATAATACACGAATTAAAATGATTTTTTAAAAATCAGGGTAATCGTGGTTAAAAGGAGCGGATGCCTACATCAAATATTTGTTTTACCGTTCTTGGTATATTTTCTAGATGCTTGATAGAATTTAAAAATTTGATGAAATATTCTTATGTGAGGCTTTAAAAGTAAGCTATAAACTAAAATCTGTGTTTTCTGTCGTTTAACAAAGGTATAAAACACGAAATAAAATGATTTTCTAAAAAAATCTGTGAAATCGTGTTCAAAACGATCGGATACCAACAACAAATATTTTTATTACAGTTCTTGGCATATTATCCTTGGTGCTTGATCGAATTTAAAAATTTGATGAAATATTCTTATGTAAGGCTTTAAAAGTAAGATTTAAACTAAAATCTGTGTTTTCTGTCTTTTGGCAAAGGAATAAAACACGAATATAAATGATTTTTTAACAAAATCTGTGAAATCGTGCTCAATGCGATCGGATGCCAGCACCATATATTTTTTTACAGTTCTTGGCATATTTTCCTAGGTTCTTGATTGAATTTAAAAATTTGATGAAATATTCTTATGTAGGGCTTGAAAAGTAAGCTATAAACTAAAATCTGTGTTTTCTGTCTTTTGGCAAACGAATAAAACACGAATTAAAATGATTTTTAAAACAATTTAGTGAAATCTTGTTCAATACGATAAAAGTAAGCTTTAAATTAAAATCTGAATTTTCTTGTCTTTTGCAAACGAATAAAATACGAATTTAAATGATATTTTAAAAACATCTGTGAAAACGTGTTTAATACGACCGGGTGCCAGCAACAAATATTTTTATTACAGTTCTTAGCATATTTTCTAAAGTTCTTGATTAATTTTAAAAATTTAGTGAAATATTCTCATGTTGGGATGTAAAAGTAAGCTTTAAACTAAAATCTGTGTTTTCTGTCATTTGGCAAACGAATAAAACACGAATTAAAATCATTTTTAAAAAAATCTGTGAAATCGTGTTCAATACGAACGGATAGCAGCAACAAGCGAACTCGTGTGCAAAACGATCGGATGCCAGCTCCATATATTTGTACTTGCGGGTATAACCCGGCCTTGCCCCTGGCACGTATGTTATAAAATCAATGTTCTCAAACAAATTTGAAATGATTTTGAAACTGATCGGATGGTAAACAAAAAACTTTCTTACAACCGTTTTCCGCCAATTTACCACTGTTGCGGGTGGAATATTCCAAATCGCTGAAATACGTATTTATTAAGTTCTTATGTAGAGCTTTGAAAATAAGTTTGAAGCAAATTGGACACAACTTAAAACTTCGCCTAAAAAATCTTTAAATCGCTTTCCCCCGAATAAGTTTGAATTCTGCGAAAAGTGTGAAACTCGTATCACATGATTTTTCTCATAGATCTCTGGAAATGAATTTGAGCGCGAAACGTCACCCACCAAATCTTTGACCTCCATTTCCACCAAGGAGGAATGGATTTTCCTTAAAGTGTGAAACACCCCTCAAATGAATTTGAACAAAGATCTTTAAAAATAAGTTTGAGGCCGATCGGATGGTAAACAAAAAAAGTTACACACAAACGTTTTTCGCGATTTTTCCACACTTGCGGGTGGAATTTCCCGAAACCCCGTCTTAACGTGCACCTACATCACAAAAGGTAACTACAGTGAAAATTGCAGCTTCCTAGTTCTTACGGTTTGGGCTGTGCGTTGATTACCAATCAGTCAGTCAGTCAGTCAGTCAAGACAAACAGTTATATAAATAGAGATTACAGTCCTTGGCATATTTTCCTAGGTGCTTGATTGAATTAAAAATATTCTTATGTAGGGCTGTATAAGTAAGCTTTAAACTAAAATCTGTGTTTGCTGTCTTTTGGCAAACGAATAAAATACGAATTAAAATGATTTTTAAAAAAATCTGTGAAATCTTGTTCAATACGATCATAGGTGCTTGATTGAATTTAAAAATTTCATGAGATATTCTCATGTTGGGCTGTAAAAGTAAGCTTTAAACTAAAATCTGTGTTTTCTGTTTTTTGGCAAACGAATAAAACACGAATAATTAAAACCATTTTTCAAAAAATAGCGAAATCGTGTTCAATACGATCGGATGCCAGCACCATATATTTTTTTTTACAGTTCTTGGCATATTTTCCTAGGTTCTTGACTGAATTTAAAAATTTGATGAAATATTCTTATGTAGGGCTTGAAAAGTAAGCTATAAACTAAAATCTGTGTTTTCTGTCTTTTGGCAAAGGAATAAAACACGAATTAAAATGATTTTTTAAAAAAATCTGTGAAATCGTGCTCAATGCGATCGGATGCCAGCACCATATATTTTTTTACAGTTCTTGGCATATTTTCCTAGGTTCTTGATTGAATTTAAAAATTTGATGAAATATTCTTATGTAGGGCTTGAAAAGTAAGCTATAAACTAAAATCTGTGTTTTCTGTCTTTTGGCAAACGAATAAAACACGAATTAAAATGATTTTTAAAAAAATTTAGTGAAATCTTGTTCAATATGATCATAGGTGCTTGATTGAATTTAAAAATTTGATGAGATATTCTCATGTTGGGCTGTAAAAGTAAGCTTTAAATTAAAATCTGAATTTTCTGTCTTTTGACAAACGAATAAAATACGAATTTAAATGATATTTTAAAAGCATCTGTGAAAACGTGTTTAATACGACCGGGTGCCAGCAACAAATATTTTTATTATAGTTCTTAGCATATTTTCTAAAGTTCTTGATTAATTTTAAAAATGTGATCAAATGTTCTTATGTTGGGCTGTAAAAGTACGCTTTATACTAATATCTGTGTTTTCTGTCTTTTGGCAACGAATAAAACACGAATTAAAATCATTTTTAAAAAAATCTGTGAAATCGTGTTCAATACGAACGGATACCAGAAACAAGCGAACTCGTGTGCAATACGATCGGATGCCAGAACCATATATTTGTACTTGCGGGTATAACCCGGCCTTGCCCCTGGCGCGTATGTTATAAAATCAATGTTCTCAAACAAATTTGAAATGATTTTGAAACTGATCGGATGGTAAACAAAAAACTTTCTTACAACCGTTTTCCGCCAATTTACTACTGTTGCGGGTGGAATTTTCCAAATCGCTGAAATACGTATTTATTAAGTTCTTATGTAGAGCTTTGAAAATAAGTTTGAAGCAAATTGGACACAACTTAAAACTTCGCCCAAAAAATCTTTAAATCGCATTCCCCCCAAAGAAGTTTGAATTCTGCGAAAAGTGTGAAACTCGTATCACATGATTTTTCTTATAGATCTCTGGAAATGAATTTGAGCGCGAAACGTCACCCACCAAATCTTTGACGTCCATTTCCACCAAGGAGGAATGGATTTTCCTTAAAGTGTGAAAAACCCCTCAAATGAATTTGAACAAAGATCTTTAAAAATAAGTTTGAGGCCGATCGGATGGTAAACAAAAAAGTTACACATAAACGTTTTTCGCGATTTTTCCACACTTGCGGGTGGAACTTCCCGAAACCCCGTCTTAACGTGCACCTACATCACAAAAGGTAACTACAGTGAAAATTGCAGCTTCCTAGTTCTTACGGTTTGGGCTGTGCGTTGATTACCAATCAGTCAGTCAGTCAGTCAAGACAAACAGTTATATAAATAGAGATTACAGTCCTTGGCATATTTTCCTAGGTGCTTGATTGAATTAAAAATATTCTTATGTAGGGCTGTATAAGTAAGCTTTAAACTAAAATCTGTGTTTGCTGTCTTTTGGCAAACGAATAAAATACGAATTAAAATAATTTTTAAAAAAATCTGTGAAATCTTGTTCAATACGATCATAGGTGCTTGATTGAATTTAAAAATTTGATTAAATATTCTTATGTAGGGCTCTAAAAATAAGCCATAAACTAAAATCTATGTTTTTTTTGTCTTTTGGTAAACGAATAAAACACGAATAATTAAAACCATTTTTCAAAAAATAGCGAAATCGTGTTCAATACGATTGGATGCCAGCACCATATATTTTTTTTACAGTTCTTGGCATATTTTCCTAGGTTCTTGATTGAATTTAAAAATTTTATGAAATATTCTTATGTAGGGCTTGAAAAGTAAGCTATAAACTAAAATCTGTGTTTTCTGTCTTTTGGCAAAGGAATAAAACACGAATTAAAATGATTTTTTAAAAAAATCTGTGAAATCGTGCTCAATGCGATCGGATGCCAGCACCATATATTTTTTTACAGTTCTTGGCATATTTTCCTAGGTTCTTGATTGAATTTAAAAATTTGATGAAATATTCTTATGTAGGGCTTGAAAAGTAAGCTTTAATCTAAAATCTGTGTTTTCTGTCTTTTGGCAAAGGAATAAAACACGAATTAAAATGATTTTTTAAAAAATCTGTGAAATCGTGTTCAATGCGATCGGATGCCAGCACCATATATTTTTTTACAGTTCTTGGCATATTTTCCTAGGTTCTTGGTTGAATTTAAAAATTTTATGAAATATTCTTATGTAGGGCTTGAAAAGTAAGCTATAAACTAAAATCTGTGTTTTCTGTCTTTTGGCAAAGGAATAAAACACGAATTAAAATGATTTTTTAAAAATATCTGTGAAATCGTGCTCAATGCGATCGGATGCCAGCACCATATATTTTTTTACAGTTCTTGGCATGTTTTCCTAGGTTCTTGATTGAATTTAAAAATTTGATGAAATATTCTTATGTAGGGCTTGAAAAGTAAGCTATAAACTAAAATCTGTGTTTTCTGTCTTTTTGGCAAAGGAATAAAACACGAATTAAAATTATTTTTTAAAAAAATCTGTGAAATCGTGCTCAATGCGATCGGATGCCAGCACCATATATTTTTTTTTACAGTTCTTGGCATATTTTCCTAGGTTCTTGATTGAATTTAAAAATTTGATGAAATATTCTTATGTAGGGCTTGAAAAGTAAGCTATAAACTATAATCTGTGTTTTCTGTCTTTTGGCAAAGGAATAAAACACGAATTAAAATGATTTTTTAAAAAAATCCGTGAAATCGTGTTCAATGCGATCGGATGCCAGCACCATATATTTTTTTACAGTTCTTGGCATATTTTCCTAGGTTCTTGATTGAATTTAAAAATTTGATGAAATATTGTTATGTAGGGCTTGAAAAGTAAGCTATAAACTAAAATCTGTGTTTTCTGTCTTTTGGCAAACGAATAAAACAGGAATTAAAATGATTTTTAAAAAAATTTAGTGAAATCTTGTTCAATACGATCATAGGTGCTTGATTGAATTTAAAAATTTCATGAGATATTCTCATGTTGGGCTGTAAAAGTAAGCTTTAAACTAAAATCTGTGTTTTCTGTCTTTTGACAAACGAATAAAATACGAATTTAAATGATATTTTAAAAACATCTGTGAAAACGTGTTTAATAAGACCGGGTGCCAGCAACAAATATTTTTATTATAGTTCTTAGCATATTTTCTAAAGTTCTTGATTAATTTTATAAATTTAATGAAATATTCTCATGTTGGGATGTAAAAGTAAGCTTTAAACAAAAATCTGTGTTTTCTGTCTTTTGGCAAACGTATACAACACGAATTAAAATGATTATTAAAAAAATCTCTAAAATCTTGTTCAATACGATCATAGGTGCTTGATTGAATTTAAAAATTTAATGAGATATTCTCATGTTGGGCTGTAAAAGTAAGCTTTAAACTAAAATCTGTGTTTTCTGTCTTTTGGCAAACGAATACAACACGAAATTAAATGATTATTAAAAAAATCTCTAAAATCTTGTTCAATACGATCATAGGTGCTTGATTGAATTTAAAAATTTAATGAGATATTCTCATGTTGGGCTGTAAAAGTAAGCTTTAAACTAAAATCTGTGTTTTCTGTCTTGACAAACGAATAAAATACGAATTAATATGTTATTTTTAGAAAATCTGTGAAATCGTGTTTAATACGACCGGGTGCCAGCAACAAATATTTTTATTATAGTTCTTAGCATTTTTTCTTAAGTTCTTAATTAATTTTAAAAATGTGATCAAATGTTCTTATGTTGGGCTGTAAAAGTAAGCTTTATACTAAAATCTGTGTTTTCTGTCTTTTGGCAACGAATTAAACACGAATTAAAATCATTTTTAAAAAAATCTGTGAAATCGTGTTCAATACGTACGGATACCAGCAACAAGCGAAATCGTGTGCAATACGATCGGATGGCAGCACCATATATTTGTACTTGCGGGTATAACCCGGCCTTGCCCGTGGCACGTATGTTATAAAATCAATGTTCTCAAACAAATTTGAAATGATTTTGAAACTGATCGGATGATAAACAAAAAACTTTCTTACAACCGTTTTCCGCCAATTTACCACTGTTGCGGGTGGAATTTTCCAAATCGCTGAAATACGTATTTATTAAGTTCTTATGTAGAGCTTTGAAAATAAGTTTGAAGCAAATTGGACACAACTTAAAACTTCGCCCAAAAAATCTTTAAATCGCTTTCCCCCGAAGAAGTTTGAATTCTGCGAAAAGTGTGAAACTCGTATCACATGATTTTTCTCATAGATCTCTGGAAATGAATTTGAGCGCGAAACGTCACCCACCAAATCTTTGACCTCCATTTCCACGAAGGAGGAATGGATTTTCCTTAAAGTGTGAAACACCCCTCAAATGAATTTGAACAAAGATCTTTAAAAATAAGTTTGAGGCCGATCGGATGGTAAACAAAAAAGTTACACACAAACGTTTTTCGCGATTTTTCCACACTTGCGGGTGGAATTTCCCGAAACCCCGTCTTAACGTGCACCTACATCACAAAAGGTAACTACAGTGAAAATTTCAGCTTCCTAGTTCCTACGGTTTGGGCTGTGCGTTGATAACCAATCAGTCAGTCAGTCAGTCAGTCAGTAAAGACAAACAGTTATATAAATAAAGATTACAGTCCTTGACATACTTTCCTAGGTGCTTGATTGAATTTAAAATATTCTTATATAGGGCTGTATAAGTAAGCTTTAAACTAAAATCTGTGTTTGCTGTCTATTGAAATATGCATAAGTTTTTCGGCAACAACTAATATTTGAATCCTGGTCACACTTAAGTCTTTTGTTTTGCTTTGTGCTTATTCTTATTCTTAAGTATACCATTCTCTGTCACTTATGAACTACCGAACAATGTAGGCGTGACGATGCGTAATAAAAAGAAAAACCTATTAATCCGGTTCAGTTTCCTGTTTAGTTCTACTTTAAAAAAATTATATAACCAACAGGTTATGGGCCCAGGGCTCTAAACACGAAGTTGTGCGAATTAACCTTAATTACTGTGTGTGATTATACGAAAAAATTTATAAACATGAGTGGACAAGGGTTATATTCCATCGATAAGTTGGATGACGAAAATTACGCGGTGTGGTCAGTGCAAATGAAAAGCATATTGGTACAAAATGATCTATGGCCGATAGTATGCGGAAGAATCGTTAAAAATGAAGGTGACAGCGAAGAACAGAAGGCTCAGTTTGAAACACGGGACGAAAAGGCACTAGCAAACATATGGCTGGCTGTTAAAGCGTCGCAGGTTAATTTCATAAAAAATTGCTTGTCGTCTAAAGAAGCATGGGAGAAGCTAATAAGTGTGTATCAACCGCGCGGGCCAGCAAGAAAAATTGCGTTATTTAAAAGTTTGCTTCGATTGAGTATGCCAGAAGGTGCAAGTGTGCAAAACTATATGAATGAGTTTTCCAACATAGTTGAAAAATTAAAAGAAATCGAAATGAATATAAATGAAGACATGCTCACAATTTTGCTGTTAACGGGATTAGGAAAAAAGTTCGAAAACTTTGTTGTAGCGATCGAAACGCGTGAACAGTTGCCGTCCTTGTCTTTCAAAATTATTGAAGAAGGACAAAGACAACAAGCAAACAACAAAGAAGTGGGTAATGGCATACAGCAAGCATTTGTGTCGCGTACAAAAAATGCGCATCAGAAAACAGATCCGAAAAGGAATAAAAAATGTTATAGATGCGGCCGCGAAGGTCATTTTATTGCTGAGTGCAAGGAAAAAGAGAAAAGTAAAGAAGGCAAAGAGAGAAACGCTGAAATGAAGCGATCGTTAGCCATACTTGCGAATGTGCAGAAAAGCGACAACTTGACAAAATCGACGTGGTGTCTGGATAGTGGCGCCACTGCTCACATGTGTTGGGATAGGTCATGGTTTGTAGATATTAGAGAGCACAAAGAGAAAATTTTGCTTGCAGGAGAAAATTTTATAGTTGCCGACGGCATTGGTACTGTATGTATTACTGTCGGAAATTTTTATCTTGAACTGCAAAATGTGTTGTTTGTTAATGAGTTGCAAGCAAACTTCATATCGGTATCAAAAGCTGTAGAAAAAGGATAGAGAGTAATTTTTGATAAAGACAGAGCAGTGATAAAAGACAGAGATAATGTGAATATACTGAGAGCATACAAGAGAGGTGATTTGTTCACCATTGATGTTAAAATGAAACAGTGTATGTACTCTAAGGCAAGCAGCACTGAGTTATGGAAATGGCATTATCGATTTGGACACTTAAATCTGGCCAGTTTAAGGAAAATGGCAAGTGGTGAGATGGTGCATGGCTTAAAATCAATCAATAAAAATTTTGAAATAAAAAATGATATGTGTGAAACCTGTGCAAAAAGTAAAATAAGTGTAAAACCATTTCCAAAAGCTTCTGAAAATCGTGCGACTCAATTATTGGGTTTGATTCACACTGACATTTGTGGACCAATAAGCAGACCGTCTGCCGGGGGCGCACGATACTTTGCAACATTTATTGACGATTACTCACGTCACACAGTTGTGTATTTTTTGAAGTCTCGCGACCAAATATTAAGCGCGTTTAAGGACTTTGTTTTGTTTGCCGAGAGACAATGCGGCAAAAAGGTAAAATCAATTCGAAGCGATAACGGGCGCGAGTATGTTAGTCATGAATTTGAAAAATTCTTGTCGGAACACGGAATTAAAAGACAACTGACAGTACCCTATACTCCGCAGCAAAATGGAGTTGCTGAGCGAGCAAATCGCACACTGGTAGAGATGGCCAGAAGTATGCTAGTACACTCGGGCGTAGATGAAACACTATGGGGTGAGGCAGTAGGGACTGCAGTATACCTACGCAACAGGTCAGAAACCAAGACATTGGCTGACAAAACACCATTCGAGGTTTGGACTGGCAAGAAACCGTCTGTATCGCATTTGAAGGTTTTCGGCTCAAAAGCAATTGTCTTAAAGAAAGGGCACAGAAATAAGTTTAGTCCAAAGGAAATCGAATATGTAATGGTTGGCTATTCGATGGCAGCAAAAGCATATCGCCTATTTTGTCCAGAGTCGAAGAAAGTTGTCGAAAGCAGAGAAGTTATTTTTATAGAAAATAATTTAGGTGGATCTGCAAGCGATAAAAAAGAAACAGTGCTGTTTGATGATTGTGCAACAGTAAATCAGCAGGCTGAGGCTGAGAATGTCCTGCAGACACAGGCAGAGATTGAAATTGGAGGGCAACATACTGAAAGGAAAGATACTGACGAGTATGAGAGTGCAAAAAGTGATGATGCAGAACCGCCCGTAAACTGTGAAGCTCGTGTTCCAGGGCGTCCACGAAAGATAAAAACTGGAAAACCAGGTAGACCCCGCAAGCAGTATAATTGTCTGAATATGCTGAAGGCAGAGGAAATCGTCATTCCTGAAAATTTTAGCGAAGCAAATGAGTCAGAAATGAGCCAAGAATGGTCAGCATCGATTCAGAAGGAGATAAAAGCACTTGAAGACAATAAGACTTGGGAGCTTGTGGAATTGCCAGCGAATAAGAAAGCGATAGGCTGCAAATGGGTCTTTGGCATAAAAGTTGACAAGGATGGCTATGTAGAGCGCTTTAAGTCAAGATTAGTTGCCAAAGGATGTGCGCAGCGATATGGCGTTGATTTCTTTGAGACGTTCTCTCCAGTTGTGAGATACTCGTCTGTACGAATGATTATGGCATTGACAGTCGAACATAAGTTGTTTGTGCATCAGATGGACGTGTCTACTCCCTACCTGAATAGGGAGCTTTCAGAGGAAGTTTATATGAAACAACCGGACGGATTCGTAAGCGATGAATTCCCTGATAAAGTCTTGAAACTAAAAAATCTCTCTATGGGCTAAAGCAAAGCGGTAGAGAGTGGAACAGTAGACTGGACGCAGTCTTGAAAAAACTGGGTTTTACTCCATGTGTCAGCGAGCCCTGTGTATATATACGCAATGGGCAAGGTAAAATTAATATAATTGCAGTTTATGTTGATGATATTTTACTTGCCAGCTCAAATAAAGACGAATTGTCGAAAATCAAAGCGTCCATTGCCAGGGAATTCGACATTGTTGATGGCGGCCAGCTAAACCATTTCTTGGGCATAGAAATTGAGCGCGAAGGGGAGACTGGAAGCATAACAATCGGCCACAAGCAGTATGTGGAACAAATGCTACATACTTGGGGCATGTCAACGTGTAGGGCTGTAGCTACACCACTGGATGCAGGTCACCAAGTCAAATGTGATGACGTCAACTGCGAGATGGTTAATGAAAAGAGCTACCAATCATTGATAGGTTCTTTGATGTATTTAGCCATAACAACCAGGCCGGACATACTACATTCGGTAGCGAAACTGGCACAACGAAATGCCAGCCCTCACAAGGAGCATGAAGTTGCAGCGAAGCGTGTGCTAAGGTATTTAAAAGGCACGGCTAATATGAGACTTCATTATCAGGATACTGGCAAGCAGATCTATGGATACGTCGACGCAGACTGGGCGAACGATGCTGCAGATCGAAAATCATATAGTGGATATGTCTTTATTGGTGCAGGCAGCGCGATTTCGTGGGAATCGAAAAAAAAAATTCTGGTGGCGTTAAGCAGCACTGAAGCCGAATATATTGCCTTATCTACCGCAGCAAGGGAAGCAACATATATTAAAAAATTGTTGCATGAAATGGGATTTATTGAAACCAAGCCTATTTTATTGTATTGCGATAATCAAAGCGCACAGTGCTTAGCTAAAAATCCAATTTTACATAAACGTAGTAAGCACATCGTCATAAAGTTTCACCATGTACGCGAGCTATATTCTAAGAACGAAATAGATGTTAAATATATAGGTACTAATGATATGATTGCCGATGTACTAACTAAAAATTTGCAAAAGAACAAGCATGTAAAATGTATTAATGAAATGAATTGTTATTAATAAGTTTTCAAGTATGTAATTGTTGAGAAGGAGTATTGAAATATGCATAAGTTTTTCGGCAACAACTAATATTTGAATCCTGGTCACACTTAAGTCTTTTGTTTTGCTTTGTGCTTATTCTTATTCTTAAGTATACCATTCTCTGTCGCTTATGAACTACCGAACAATGTAGACGTACAGATGCGTAATAAAAAGAAAAACCTATTAATCCGGTTCAGTTTCCTGTTTACTTCCACTTTAAAAACATTATATAACCAACACTGTCTTTTGGCAAACGAATAAAATAAAATTTTTAAAAAAATCTGTGAAATCTTGTTCAATAACATTCATAGGCGCTTGATTGAATTTAAAAATTTGATTAAATATTCTTATGTAGGGCTGTAAAAATAAGCCATAAACTAAAATCTATGTTATTTTTTGTCTTTTGGCAAACGAATAAAACACGTATAATTAAAACCATTTTTCAAAAAATAGCGAAATCGTGTTCAATACGATCGGATGCCAGCACCATATATTTTTTTACAGTTCTTGGAATATTTTCCTAGGTTCTTGATTGAATTTAAAATTTGATGAAATATTCTTATGTAGGGCTTGAAAAGTAAGCTATAAACTAAAATCTGTGTTTTCTGTCTTTTGGCAAACGAATAAAACACGAATTAAAATGATTTTTTAAAAATATCTGTGAAATCGTGTTCAATACGATCGGATGCCAGCAACAAATATTTTTATTACAGTTCTTGGCATATTTTCCTAGGTTCTTGATTGAATTTAAAAATTTGATGAAATATTCTTATGTGGGGCTTGAAAAGTAAGCTATAAACTAAAATCTGTGTTTTCTGTCTTTTGACAAACGAATAAAACACGAATTAAAATGATTTTTAAAAAAATCTGAGTGAAATCTTGTTCAATACGATCATAGGTGCTTGATTGAATTTAAAAATTTGATGAAATATTCTAATGTTGGGCTGTAAAAGTATGCTTTAGACTAAAATCTGTATTTTCTGTCTTTTGGCAAACGAATAAAACACGAATTAAAATGATATTTTAAAAATATCTGTGAAATCGTGTTCAATACGATCGGATGCCAGCAACAAATATTTTTATTATAGTTCTTAGCATATTTTCTAAAGTTCTTGATTAATTTTAAAAATTGAATGAAATATTCTCATGTTGGGCTGTAAAAGTAAGCTTTAAACTAAAATCTGTGTTTTCTGTCGATCGTGAAATCGTGTTCAATACGATCGGATGCCAACAACAAATATTCGTTTTATAGTTCTTAGCATATTTTCTAAAGTTCTTGATTAATTTTAAAAATTTGATGAAATATTCTCATGTTGGGCTGTAAAAGTAAGCTTTAAACTAAAATCTGTGTTTTCTGTCGTTTGGCAAACGAATAAAACACGAATTAAAATGATTTTTAAAAAAATCTGTGAAATCTTGTTCAATACGATCCTAGGTGCTTGATTGAATTTAAAAATTTGATGAAATATTCTCATGTTGGGCTGTAAAAGTAAGCTTTAAACTAAAATCTGTGTTTTCTGTCTTTTGGCAAAGGAATAAAACACGAATTAAAATGATTTTTTAAAAAATCTGTGAAATCGTGTTCAATACGATCGGATGCCAGCAACAAATATTTTTATTACAGTTCTTGGCATATTTTCCTAGGTTCTTGATTGAATTTAAAAATTTGATGAAATATTCTTATGTTGGGCTTTAAAAGTAAGCTTTAAACTAAAATCTGTGTTTTCTGTCTTTTGGCAAAAGAATAAAACACGAATTAAAATGATTTTTAAAAATATCTGTGAAATCGTGTTCAATACGATCGGATGCCAGCAACAAATATTTTTATTACAGTTCTTGGCATATTTTCCTAGGTGCTTGATTGAATTTAAAAATTTTATGAAATATTCTTATGTAGGGCTTTAAAAGTAAGCTATAAACTAAAATCTGTGTTTTCTGTCTTTTGGCAAACGAATAAAACACGAATTAAAATGATTTTTTAAAAAAATCTGTGAAATCGTGTTCAATACGATCGGATGCCAGCAACAAATATTTTTTTTACAGTTCTTGGCATATTTTCCTAGGTGCTTGATTGAATTTAAAAATTTGATGAAATATTCTTATGTAGGGCTTTAAAAGTAAGCTTTAAACTAAAATCTGTGTTTTCTGTCTTTTGGCAAAGGAATAAAACACGAATTAAAATGATTTTTTAAAAAAATCTGTGAAATCGTGTTCAATACGATCGGATGCCAGCAACAAATATTTTTATTACAGTTCTTGGCATATTTTCCTAGGTTCTTGATTGAATTTAAAAATTTGATGAAATATTCTTATGTTGGGCTTTAAAAGTAAGCTTTAAACTAAAATCTGTGTTTTCTGTCTTTTGGCAAAAGAATAAAACACGAATTAAAATCATTTTTAAAAAATCTTTGAAATCTTGTTCAATACGATCTTAGGTGCTTGATTGAATTTAAAAATTTGATGAAATATTCTTATGTTGGGCTGTAAAAGTAAGCTTTAAACTAAAATCTGTGTTTTCTGTCTTTTGGCAAACGAATAAAACACGAATTTAAATGATATTTTAAAAAAATCTGTGAAATCGTGTTCAATACGATCGGATGCCAGCAACAAATATTTTTATTATAGTTCTTAGCATATTTTCTAAAGTTCTTGATTAATTTTAAAAATTTAATGAAATATTCTCATGTTGGGCTGTAAAAGTAAGCTTTAAACTAAAATCTGTGTTTTCTGTCGTTTGGCAAAAGAATAAAACACGAATAAAAATCATTTTTTAAAAAAAAACTGTGAAATCGTGTTCAATATGATCGGATGCCATCTTAGCATAATATCTAAAGTTCTTGATTAATTTTAAAAATTTGATAAGATCTTCTCATGTGGGCTGTAAAAGTAAGCTTTAAACTAAAAAGTGTGTTTTCTGTCTTTTGGCAAACGAATACAACACGAATTAAAATGATTTTTAAAAAAATCTCTAAAATCTTGTTCAATACGATCATAGGTGCTTGATTGAATTTAAAAATTTGATAAGATCTTCTCATATGGGCTGTAAAAGTAAGCTTTAAACTAAAATCTGTGTTTTCTGTCGTTTGGCAAACGAATACAACACGAAATTAAATGATTTTTAAAAAAATCTCTAAAATCTTGTTCAATACGATCATAGGTGCTTGATTGAATTTAAAAATTTGATGAAATATTCTCATGTTGGGCTGTAAAAGTAAGCTTTAAACTAAAATCTGTGTTTTCTGTCTTTTGGCAAACGAATAAAACACGAATTAAAATGATATTTTTAGAAAATCTGTGAAATCGTGTTCAATACGATCGGATGCCAGCAACAAATATTTTTATTATAGTTCTTAGCATATTTTCTTAAGTTCTTGATTAATTTTAAAAATTTGATGAAATATTCTTATGTTGGGCTGTAAAAGTAAGCTTTAAACTAAAATCTGTGTTTTCTGTCGTTTGGCAACAAATAAAACACGAATTAAAATCATTTTTAAAAAAATCTGTGAAATCGTGTTCAATACGAACGGATACCAGCAACAAGCGAAATCATGTGCAATACGATCGGATGCCAGCACCATATATTTTTACTCTCGGGTATAACCCGGCCTTGCCCGTGCAACGTATGTTATAAAATCAATGTTCTCAAACAAATTTGAAATGATTTTGAAACTGATCGGATGATAAACAAAAAACTTTCTTACAACCGTTTTCCGCAAATTTACCACTGTTTGCGGGTGGAATTTTCCAAATCGCTGAAATACGTATTTATTCAGTTCTTATGTAGATCTTTGAAAAAAAGTTTGAAGCAAATTGGACACAACTTAAAACTTCGCCCAAAAAGTCATTAAATCGCATTCCCCCGAAGAAGTTTGAATTCTGCGAAAAGTGTGAAACTCGTATCACATGATTTTTCTCATAGATCTCTGGAAATGAATTTGAGCGCGAAACGTCACCCACCAAATCTTTGACCTCCATTTCCACGAAGGAGGAATGGATTTTCCTTAAAGTGTGAAACACCCCTCAAATGAATTTGAACAAAGATCTTTAAAAATAAGTTTGAGGCCGATCGGATGGTAAACAAAAAAGTTACACACAAACGTTTTTCGCGATTTTTCCACACTTGCGGGTGGAATTTCCCCAAACCCCGTCTTAACGTGCACCTACATCACAAAAGGTGACTACAGTGAAAATTTCAGCTTCCTAGTTCTTACGGTTTGGGCTGTGCGTTGATTACCAATCAGTCAGTCAGTCAGTCAGTCAAGACAAACAGTTATATAAATAGAGATTACAGTCCTTGGCATATTTTCCTAGGTGCTTGATTGAATTTAAAATATTCTTATGTAGGGCTGTAAAAGTAAGCTTTAAACTAAAATCTGTGTTTTCTGTCTTTTGGCAAACGAATAAAATACGAATTAAAATGATTTTTAAAAAAATCTGTGAAATCTTGAATTTAAAAATTTGATGAGATATTCTCATGTTGGGCTGTTAAAGTAAGCTTTAATCTAAAATCTGTGTTTTCTGTCTTTTGACAAACGAATCAAATACGAATTTAAATGTTATTTTTAAAACATCTGTGAAAACGTGTTTAATACGACCGGGTGCCAGCAACAAATATTTTATTATAGTTCTTAGCATATTTTCTTAAGTTCTTGATTAATTTTAAAAATTTGATGAAATATTCTCATGTAAAAGTAAGCTTTAAACTAAAATTTGGATTTTCTTTCTTTTGGCAAACGAATAAAACACGAATTAAAATGATTTTTTAAAAAAATCTGTGAAATCTTGTTCAATACGAACGGATGCCAGCAACAAGCGAAATCGTGTGCAATACGATCGGATGCCAGCACCATATTATTGTATTACAGTCCTTGCCATATTTTTCTAGGTGCTTGATTGAATTTAAAAATATTCTTATGTAGGGCTGTAAAAGTAAGCTTTAAACTAAAATCTGTGTTTTCTGCCTTTTGGCAAACGAATAAAATACGAATTAAAATGATATTTTTAGAAAATCTGTGAAATCGTGTTTAATACGATCGGGTGCCAGCAACAAATATTTTTATTATAGTTCTTAGCATTTTTTCTTAAGTTCTTGATTAATTTTAAAAATTTGATGAAATGTTCTCATGTTTGGCCGTAAAATAAAGCTATAAACTAAAATGGGTGTTTTCTGTCTTTTGGCAAACGAATAAAACACGAATTAATATAATTTTTAAAAAAATCTGTGAAATCGTGTTCAATACGAACGGATACCAGCAACAAGCGAAATCGTGTGCAATACGATCGGATGCCAGCACCATATTATTGTGTTACAGTCCTTGGCATATTTTTCTAGGTGCTTGATTGAATTTAAAAATATTCTTATGTAGGGCTGTAAAAGTAAGCTTTAAACTAAAATCTGTGTTTTCTGCCTTTTGGCAAACGAATCAAATGTGAATTAATATGATATTTTTAAAAAATCTGTGAAATCGTGTTCAATACGATCGGATGCCAGCAACAAATATTTTAATTACAGTTCTTGGCATATTTTCCTAGGTTCTTGATTCAATTTAATACGAATTTAAATGATATTTTTAGAAAATCTGTGAAATCGTTTTTAATACGACCGGATGCCAGCAACAAATATTTTTATTATAGTTCTTAGCATTTTTTCTTAAGTTCTTGATTAATTTTAAAAATTTGATGAAATGTCCTCATGTTTGGCTGTAAAATAAAGCTATAAACTAAAATGGGTGTTTTCTGTCTTTTGGCAAATGAATAAAACACGAATTAATATAATTTTTAAAAAAATCTGTAAAATCGTGTTCAATACGAACGGATACCAGCAACAAGCGAAATCGTGTTTAATACGATCGGATGCCAGCACCATATTATTGTGTTACAGTCCTTGGCATATTTTTCTAGGTGCTTGATTGAATTTAAAATATTCTTATGTAGGGCTGTAAAAGTAAGCTTTAAACTAAAATCTGTGTTTTCTGCCTTCTGGCAAACGAATAAAATGTGAATTAATATGATATTTTTAAAATATCTGTGAAATCGTGTTCAATACGATCGGATGCCAGCAACAAATATTTTTATTACAGTTCTTGGCATATTTTCCTAGGTTCTTGATTCAATTTAATACGAATTAAAATGATATTTTTAGAAAATCTGTGAAATCGTTTTTAATACGACCGGGTGCCAGCAACAAATATTTTTATTATAGTTCTTAGCATTTTTCTTAAGTTCTTGATTAATTTTAAAAATTTGATGAAATGTTCTCATGTTTGGCTGTAAAATAAAGCTATAAACTAAAATGGGTGTTTTCTGTCTTTTGGCAAACGAATAAAACACGAACTAATATAATTTTTAAAAAATCTGTGAAATCGTGTTCAATACGATCGGATGCCAGCAACAAATATTTTTATTACAGTTCTTGGCATATTTTTCTAGGTTCTTGATTCTATTTAAAAATTTGATGAGATATTCTCATGTTGGGCTGTAAAAGTAAGATTTAAACTAAAATCTGTGTTTTCTGTCTTTTGACAAACGAATAAAATACGAATTAAAATGATATTTTTAGAAAATCTGTGAAATCGTGTTTAATACGACCGGGTGCCAGCAACAAATATTTTTATTATAGTGCTTAGCATTTTTTCTTAAGTTCTTGATTAATTTTAAAAATTTGATGAAATGTTCTCATGTTGGGCTGTAAAAGTAAGCTTTATACTAAAATCTGTGTTTTCTGTCTTTTGGCAAACGAATAAAACACGAATTAAAATAATTTTTAAAAAAATCTGTGAAATCGTGTTCAATGCGAACAGATGCCAGCAACAAGCGAAATCGTGTGCAATACGATCGGATGCCAGCACCATATTATTGTGTTACAGTCCTTGGCATATTTTTCTAGGTGCTTGATTGAATTTAAAATATTCTTATATAGGGCTGTAAAAGTAAGCTTTAAACTAAAATCTGTGTTTTCTGCCTTTTGGCAAACGAATCAAATGTGAATTAATATGATATTTTTAAAAAATCTGTGAAATCGTGTTCAATACGATCGGATGCCAGCAACAAATATTTTTATTACAGTTCTTGGCATATTTTCCTAGGTTCTTGATTCAATTTAATACGAATTTAAATGATATTTTTAGAAAATCTGTGAAATCGTTTTTAATACGACCGGGTGCCAGCAACAAATATTTTTATTATAGTTCTTAGCATTTTTTCTTAAGTTCTTGATTAATTTTAAAAATTTGATGAAATGTTCTCATGTTTGGCCGTAAAATAAAGCTATAAACTAAAATGGGTGTTTTCTGTCTTTTGGCAAATGAATAAAACACGAATTAATATAATTTTTAAAAAAATCTGTAAAATCGTGTTCAATACGAACGGATACCAGCAACAAGCGAAATCGTGTGCAATACGATCGGATGCCAGCACCATATTATTGTATTACAGTCCTTGGCATATGTTTCTAGGTGCTTGATTGAATTTAAAATATTCTTATGTAGGGCTGTAAAAGTAAGCTTTAAACTAAAATCTGTGTTTTCTGCCTTCTGGCAAACGAATAAAATGTGAATTAATATGATATTTTTAAAATATCTGTGAAATCGTGTTCAATACGATCGGATGCCAGCAACAAATATTTATATTACAGTTCTTGGCATATTTTCCTAGGTTCTTGATTCAATTTAATACGAATTAAAATGATATTTTTAGAAAATCTGTGAAATCGTTTTTAATACGACCGGGTGCCAGCAACAAATATTTTTATTATAGTTCTTAGCATTTTTCTTAAGTTCTTGATTAATTTTAAAAATTTGATGAAATGTTCTCATGTTTGGCCGTAAAATAAAGCTATAAACTAAAATGGGTGTTTTCTGTCTTTTGGCAAACGAATAAAACACGAACTAATATAATTTTTAAAATATCTGTGAAATCGTGTTCAATACGATCGGATGCCAGCAACAAATATTTTTATTACAGTTCTTGGCATATTTTTCTAGGTTCTTGATTCTATTTAAAAATTTGATGAGATATTCTCATGTTGGGCTGCAAAAGTAAGATTTAAACTAAAATCTGTGTTTTCTGTCTTTTGACAAACGAATAAAATACGAATTAAAATGATACTTTTAGAAAATCTGTGAAATCGTATTTAATACGACCGGATGCCAGCAACAAATATTTTTATTATAGTGCTTAGCATTTTTCTTAAGTTCTTGATTAATTTTAAAAATTTGATGAAATGTTCTCATGTTGGGCTGTAAAAGTAAGCTTTAAACTAAAATCTGTGTTTTCTGTCTTTTGGCAAACGAATAAAACACGAATTAAAATAATTTTTAAAAAAATCTGTGAAATCGTGTTCAATACGAACAGATGCCAGCAACAAGCGAAATCGTGTGCAATACGAACGGATGCCAGCACTATATATTTGAACTAGCGGGTATAACCCGGCCTTGCCCGTGGCACAAATGTTATAAAATCAATGTTCTCAAACAAATTTGAAATGATTGTGAAACCGATCGGATGGTAAACAAAAAACTTTCATACAACCGTTTTCCGCCAATTTACCACTGTTCCGAGTCGAATTTCACAATTCGCTGAAATACGTATTCATTAAGTTCTTATGGAGAGCTTTGAAAATAAGTTTGAAGCAAATCGGACACAACAAAAAATCTTTGAGTCGCATACCACCCGAGAAAGTTTGGATTCTGCGAAAAGTGTGAAACACGTCTCAAATGATTTTTCTTATAGATCTCTGGAAATCAATTTGAGAGCGAAACGTCACCCACCAAATCTTTGACCTCCATTTCCACCAAGGAGGAACGGATTTTTCGAAAAGTGTGAAACACCCCTCAAATAAATTTGAACAAAGATCTTTGAAAATAAGTTTGACGCCAATCGTATGGTAAACAAAAAACTTTCATACAACCGTTTTCCGCAAATTTACCACTGTTTCTGGTGGAATTTCCCAAATCGCTGAAATACGTATTTATTAAGTTCTTATGTAGAGCTTTGAAAATAAGTTTGAAGCAAATCGGACACAACTCTTAACTTCGCCCAAAAAATCTTTAAATCGCATTCCCCCCGAAGAAGTTTGAGTTCTGCGAAAAGTGAAAAACACGTCTCAAAGAAATTTCATACTTGGAAATGAATTTGAGGGCGAAACGTCACCCACCAAATTTTTGACCCCCATTTCCTCCAAGGAGGCATGCATTTTCCAAAAAGTGCGAAACACCCCTCAAATGAGTTTGAACAAAGATCTTTGAAAATAAATTTGAGGCCGATCGGATGGTAAGCAAAAAAGTTACATACAAACGTTTTTCGTGAATTTTCCACACTTGCGGGTGGAATTTCCCGAAACCCCATCTTAACGTGCACCTACATCACATAAGGAAGCTACAGTGTAAATTTCAGCTTCCTAGTTCTTACGGTTTGGGCTGTGCGTTGATCACCACTCAGTCAGTCAGTCAGTCAGTCAGTCAGTCAGTCAGTCAGTCAGGACAAGCAGTTATATGTTATGTGAAATCGTGTTCAATACGATCGGATGCCAGCAACAAATATTTTTATTATAGTTCTTAGCATATTTTCTAAAGTTCTTGATAAATTTTATAAATTTAATGAAATATTCTCATGTTGGGATGTAAAAGTAAGCTACAAACTAAAATGTGTGTTTTCTGTATTTTGGCAAAAGAATAAAACATGAATTAAAATAATTTTTAAAAAATCTGGGAATACGTCTTCAGTACGATGGGTAGCCAACATCAAATATTTTTATTACAGACTAAATTTAAAAATTAGATGATATTAAAGTTTAAAATAAAATCTGTGTTTTCTGTCGTTAAACGGAAAGGAATAAGGGAAAGGAATAAAATACGAAATGAAAAGCAACAAATATTTGTATTACAGTTCTTAGCATATTTTCTAAGGTTCTTGATTAGATTTAAAAATTTTGTGAAATGTGCACCATATATATTTTTTTTATTACAGTTCTGGGTATATTTTCTTAGGTTCTTGATTGAATTTAAAAATTTGATGAAATATTCTTATGTTGGGCTGTAAAAGTAAGCTTTAAACTAAAAACTGTGTTTTCTGTCGTTTGGCAGAAGAATACAACACGAATTAAAATGATTTTTAAAAAAATCTGTGAAATCTTGTTGCTTGATTAATCATAGGTGCTTGATTAAATTTAAAAATTTGATGAGATATTCTCATTTTTGGCTGTAAAAGTAAGCTTTAAGCTAAAATCTGTGTTTTCTGTCTTTTGGCAAACGAATAAAATACGAATTAAAATGATTTTTAAAAAAATCTGTGAAATCGTGTTTAATACGATCGGATGCCAGCAACAATTATTTTTATTACAGTTCTTGAAATATTTTCCTAGGTTCCTGATTGAGTTTAAAAATTTTATGAAACATTGTTTAGTAGTTCTTTAAAAGTAAGCCTTAAACTAAAATATGTGTTTTCTGTCGTTTGACAAAGGAATAAAACACGAAATTAAATGATTTTTTTTTAAATCTGTGAAATCGTGTTTAACGCGATTGGATGCCAGCAACAAATATTTTTATTACAGTTCTTGGCATATTTTTCTAGGTTCTTGATTCTATTTAAAAATTTGATGAGATATTCTCATGTTGGGCTGTAAAAGTAAGATTTAAACTAAAATCTGTGTTTTCTGTCTTTTGACAAACGAATAAAATACGAATTAAAATGATACTTTTAGAAAATCTGTGAAATCGTATTTAATACGACCGGGTGCCAGCAACAAATATTTTTATTATAGTGCTTAGCATTTTTTCTTAAGTTCTTGATTAATTTTAAAAATTTGATGAAATGTTCTCATGTTGGGCTGTAAAAGTAAGCTTTATACTAAAATCTGTGTTTTCTGTCTTTTGGCAAACGAATAAAACACGAATTAAAATAATTTTTAAAAAAATCTGTGAAATCGTGTTCAATGCGAACAGATGCCAGCAACAAGCGAAATCGTGTGCAATACGAACGGATGCCAGCACTATATATTTGAACTAGCGGGTATAACCCGGCCTTGCCCGTGGCACAAATGTTATAAAATCAATGTTCTCAAACAAATTTGAAATGATTGTGAAACCGATCGGATGGTAAACAAAAAACTTTCATACAACCGTTTTCCGCCAATTTACCACTGTTCCGAGTCGAATTTCACAATTCGCTGAAATACGTATTCATTAAGTTCTTATGGAGAGCTTTGAAAATAAGTTTGAAGCAAATCGGACACAACAAAAAATCTTTGAGTCGCATACCACCCGAGAAAGTTTGGATTCTGCGAAAAGTGTGAAACACGTCTCAAATGATTTTTCTTATAGATCTCTGGAAATCAATTTGAGAGCGAAACGTCACCCACCAAATCTTTGACCTCCATTTCCACCAAGGAGGAACGGATTTTTCGAAAAGTGTGAAACACCCCTCAAATAAATTTGAACAAAGATCTTTGAAAATAAGTTTGACGCCAATCGTATGGTAAACAAAAAACTTTCATACAACCGTTTTCCGCAAATTTACCACTGTTTCGGGTGGAATTTCCCAAATCGCTGAAATACGTATTTATTAAGTTCTTATGTAGAGCTTTGAAAATAAGTTTGAAGCAAATCGGACACAACTCTTAACTTCGCCCAAAAAATCTTTAAATCGCATTCCCCCAAGAAGTTTGAGTTCTGCGAAAAGTGAAAAACACGTCTCAAAAGAAATTTCATACTTGGAAATTAATTTGAGGGCGAAACGTCAACCACCAAATTTTTGACCCCCATTTCCTCCAAGGAGGCATGCATTTTCAAAAAGTGCGAAACACCCCTCAAATGAGTTTGAACAAAAATCTTTGAAAATAAATTTGAGGCCGATCGGATGGTAAGCAAAAAAGTTACATACAAACGTTTTTCGTGAATTTTTCCACACTTGCGGGTGGAATTTCCCGAAACCCCATCTTAACGTGCACCTACATCACATAAGGAAGCTACAGTGCAAATTTCAGCTTCCTAGTTCTTACGGTTTGGGCTGTGCGTTGATCACCACTCAGTCAGTCAGTCAGTCAGTCAGTCAGTCAGTCAGCCAGTCAGTCAGTCAGTCAGTCAGGACAAGCAGTTATATGTTATGTGAAATCGTGTTCAATACGATCGGATGCCAGCAACAAATATTTTTATTATAGTTCTTAGCATATTTTCTAAAGTTCTTGATAAATTTTATAAATTTAATGAAATATTCTCATGTTGGGATGTAAAAGTAAGCTATAAACTAAAATCTGTGTTTTCTGTATTTTGGCAAAAGAATAAAACATGAATTAAAATGATTTTTAAAAAATCTGGGAATACGTCTTCAATACGATGGGTAGCCAACATCAAATATTTTTATTACAGACTAAATTTAAAAATTAGATGATATTAAAGTTTAAAATAAAATCTGTGTTTTCTGTCGTTAAACGGAAAGGAATAAGGGAAAGGAATAAAATACGAAATGAAAAGCAACAAATATTTGTATTACAGTTCTTAGCATATTTTCTAAGGTTCTTGATTAGATTTAAAAATTTTGTGAAATGTGCACCATTATATATTTTTTTATTACAGTTCTGGGTATATTTTCTTAGGTTCTTGATTGAATTTAAAAATTTGATGAAATATTCTTATGTTGGGCTGTAAAAGTAAGCTTTAAACTAAAAACTGTGTTTTCTGTCGTTTGGCAGAAGAATACAACACGAATTAAAATGATTTTTAAAAAAATCTGTGAAATCTTGTTCAATACGATCATAGGTGCTTGATTAAATTTAAAAATTTGATGAAATATTCTCATTTTTGGCTGTAAAAAGTAAGCTTTAAACTAAAAACTGTGTTTTCTGTCTTTTGGCAAACGAATAAAATACGAATTAAAATGATTTTTAAAAAAATCTGTGAAATCGTGTTTAATACGATCGGATGCCAGCAACAATTATTTTTATTACAGTTCTTGAAATATTTTCCTAGGTTCTTGATTGAGTTTAAAAATTTTATGAAATATTGTTTAGTAGGTCTTTAAAAGTAAGCTTTAAACTAAAATATGTGTTTTCTGTCGTTTTGCAAAGGAATAAAACACGAAATTAAATGATTTTTTTAATAAATCTGTGAAATCGTGTTTAACACGATTGGATGCCAGCAACAAATATTTTTATTACAGTTCCTGCCATATATTCCCAGGTGCTTGATTGAATTTAAAATTTTTATGAAATAATCTTATGCAGGGCTTTAAAAGTAAGCTATAAACTAAAATCTGAGTTTTCTGTCGTTTGGCAAAAGAATACAACACGAATTGAAATGATTTTTAAAAAAATCTGTGAAATCTTGTTCAATACGATCATAGGTGCTTGATTGAATTTAAAAATTTGATGATATATTCTCATGTTGGGCTGTAAAAGTAAACTTTAAACTAAAATCTGTGTTTTCTGTCTTTTCACAAACGAATTAAATACGAATTTAAATGATGTTTTTAAAACATCTGTGAAAACGTGATTAATACGACCGGGTGCCAACAAATATTTTTATTATAGTTCTTAGCATATTTTCTTAAGTTCTTGATAAATTTTAAAAATTTCATGAAATATTCTCATGTTGGGCTGTAAAAGTAAGCTTTAAACTAAAATCTGTGTTTTCTGTCGTTTGGCAAACGAATAAAACCTGAATTAAAATCATTTAAAAAAAAATCTGTGAAATCGTGTTCAATACGAACGGATGCCAGCAACAAGCGAAATCGTGTGCAATACGATCGGATGCCAGCACCATATTATTGTATTACAGTCCTTGGCATATTTTTCTAGGTGCTTAGTTGAATTTAAAATATTCTTATGTTTAGCTACAAACTAAAATCTGTGTTTTCTGTATTTTGGCAAAAGAATAAAACATGAATTAAAATAATTTTAAAAAAATCTGGGAATACGTGTTCAGTACGATCGGTTGCCAACATCAAATATTTTTATTACAGTTGATATTTTTTATTTCTTACTAAATTTAAAAATTAGATGAAATACTCTAATGTATGGTTTTAAAAGTAAGATTTAAAATAAAATCTGTGTTTTTCTGTCGTTAAACGGCAAAAGAATAAAGGAAAGGAATTAAAATACGAAATGAAAAGCAACAAATATTTGTATTACAGTTCTTAGCATATTTTCTAAAGTTCTTGATTAATTTTAAGATTCTCAACTTGGGCTGTCAAAAGGAAGCTTTAAACTTAAAACAAGAACAAAACACGAATCAATTAAAATCTTATTTTAAAAAAATTTGCGAAATCGTGTTCAATACGATCGGATGCCAGCAACATATATTTTTTATTACAGTTCTGGGTATATTTTCTAAGGTTCTTGATTGAATTTAAAAATTTGATGAAATATTCTTATGTTGGGCTGTAAAAGTAAGCTTTAAACTAAAATCTATGTTTTCTGTCGTTTGGCAAAAGAATACAACACGAATTAAAATCATTTTTAAAAAAATCTGTGAAATCTTGTTCAATACGATCCTAGGTGCTTGATTAAACTTAAAAATTTGATGAAATATTCTTATGTTGGGCTGTAAAAGTAAGCTTTAAACGAAAATCTGTGTTTTCTGTCTTTTGGCAAACGAATAAAACACGAATTAAAATGATTTTTTAAAAATATCTGTGAAATCGTGTTTAAATTGAATTTAAAAATTTGATGAAATATTCTTATGTTGGGCTGTAAAAGTAAGCTTTAAACTAAAATATGTGTTTTCTGTCTTTTGACAAACGAATCAAACACGAATTTAAATGATATTTTTAAAACATCTGTGAAATCGTGTTCAATACGATCGGATGCCAGCAACAAATATTTTTATTATAGTTCTTAGCATATTTTCTTAAGTTCTTGATTAATTTTAAAAATTTGATGAAATATTCTCATGTTGGGCTGTAAAAGTAAGCTTTAAACTAAAATCTGTGTTTTCTGTCGTTTGGCAAACGAATAAAACACGAATTAAAATCATTTTTAAAAAAATCTGTGAAATCGTGTTCAATACGAACGGATGCCAGCAACAAGCGAAATCGTGTGCAATACGATCGGATGCCAGCACCATATTATTGTATTACAGTCCTTGCCATATTTTTCTAGGTGCTTGAATGAATTTAAAATATTCTTATGTAGGGCTGTAAAAGTAAGCTTTAAACTAAAATCTGTGTTTTCTGTCTTTTGGCAAACGAATAAAATACGAATTAAAATGATATTTTTAGAAAATCTGTGAAATCGTTTTTAATACGATCGGATGCCAGCAACAAATATTTTTATTATAGTTCTTAGCATATTTTCTTAAGTTCTTGATTAATTTTAAAAATTTGATGAAATATTCTCATGTTGGGCTGTAAAATAAAGCTATAAACTAAAATGGGTGTTTTCTGTCTTTTGGCAAATGAATAAAACACGAATTAATATAATTTTTAAAAAATCTGTAAAATCGTGTTCAATACGAACGGATACCAGCAACAAGCGAAATCGTGTGCAATACGATCGGATGCCAGCACCATATTATTGTATTACAGTTCTTGGCATATTTTTCTAAGTGCTTGATTGAATTTAAAATATTCTTATGTAGGGCTGTAAAGTAAGCTTTAAACTAAAATCTGTGTTTTCTGTCTTTTGGCAAACGAATAAAACATGAATTAAAATGATATTTTTAAAAAATCTGTGAAATCGTGTTCAATACGATCGGATGCCAGCAACAAATATTTTTATTACAGTTCTTGGCATATTTTCTTAGGTTCTTGATTCAATTTAATACGAATTTAAATGATATTTTTAGAAAATCTGTGAAATCGTGTTTAATACGATCGGATGCCAGCAACAAATATTTGTATTATAGTTCCTAGCATTTTTTCTTAAGTTCTTGATTAATTTTAAAAATTTGATGAAATGTTCTCATGTTTGGCTGTAAAATAAAGCTATAAACTAAAATTTGTGTTTTCTGTCTTTTGGCAAATGAATAAAACACGAATTAAAATAATATTTTAAAAAAATCTGTAAAATCGTGTTCAATACGAACGGATACCAGCAACAAGCGAAATCGTGTGCAATACGATCGGATGCCAGCACCATATTATTGTGTTACAGTCCTTGGCATATTTTTCTAGGTGCTTGATTGAATTTAAAATATTGTTATGTAGGGCTGTAAAAGTAAGCTTTAAACTAAAATCTGTATTTTCTGCCTTTTGGCAAACGAATAAAATGTGAATTAATATGATATTTTTAAAAAATCTGTGAAATCGTGTTCAATACGATCGGATGCCAGCAACAAATATTTTTATTACAGTTCTTGGCATATTTTCCTAGGTTCTTGATTCAATTTAATACGAATTTAAATGATATTTTTAGAAAATCTGTGAAATCGTTTTTAATACGATCGGGTGCCAGCAACAAATATTTTTTTATAGTTCTTAGCATTTTTTCTTAAGTTCTTGATTAATTTTAAAAATTTGATGAAATATTCTCATGTTTGGCCGTAAAAGAAAGCTATAAACTAAAATGGGTGTTTTCTGTCTTTTGGCAAACGAATAAAACACGAACTAATATAATTTTTAAAAAATCTGTGAAATCGTGTTCAATACGATCGGATGCCAGCAACAAATATTTTTATTACAGTTCTTGGCATATTTTCCTAGGTGCTTGATTCAATTTAAAAATTTGATGAGATATTCTCATGTTGGGCTGTAAAAGTAAGATTTAAACTAAAATCTGTGTTTTCTGTCTTTTGACAAACGAATAAAATACGAATTAAAATGATATTTTTAGAAAATCTGTTAAATCGTGTTTAATACGACCGGATGCCAGCAACAAATATTTTTATTATAGTGCTTAGCATTTTTTCTTAAGTTCTTGATTAATTTTAAAAATTTGATGAAATGTTCTTATGTTGGGCTGTAAAAGTAAGCTTTAAACTAAAATCTGTGTTTTCTGTCTTTTGGCAAACGAATAAAACACGAATTAAAATAATTTTTAAAAAAATCTGTGAAATCGTGTTCAATACGAACGGATGCCAGCAACAAGCGAAATCGTGTGCAATACGAACGGATGCCAGCACTATATATTTGAACTAGCGGGTATAACCCGGCCTTGCCCGTGGCACAAATGTTATAAAATCAATGTTCTCAAACAAATTTGAAATGATTGTGAAACTGATCGGATGGTAAACAAAAAACTTTCATACAACCGTTTTCCGCCAATTTACCACTGTTCCGAGTCGAATTTCACAATTCGCTGAAATACGTATTCATTAAGTTCTTATGGAGAGCTTTGAAAATAAGTTTGAAGCAAATCGGACACAACAAAAAATCTTTGAGTCGCATACCACCCGAGAAAGTTTGGATTCTGCGAAAAGTGTGAAACACGTCACAAATGATTTTTCTTATAGATCTCTGGAAATGAATTTGAGCGCGAAACGTCACCCACCAAATCTTTGACCTCCATTTCCACCAAGGAGGAACGGATTTTTTCGAAAAGTGTGAAACACCCCTCAAATAAATTTGAACAAAGATCTTTGAAAATAAGTTTGACGCCAATCGTATGGTAAACAAAAAACTTTCATACAACCGTTTTCCGCAAATTTACCACTGTTTCGGGTGGAATTTCCCAAATCGCTGAAATACGTATTTATTAAGTTCTTATGTAGAGCTTTGAAAATAAGTTTGAAGCAAATCGGACACAACTCTTAACTTCGCCCAAAAAATCTTTAAATCGCATTCCCCCCGAAGAAGTTTGAGTTCTGCGAAAAGTGAAAAACACGTCTCAAAAGAAATTTCATATAGATACTTGGAAATGAATTTGAGGGCGAAACGTCACCCACCAAATTTTTGACCCCCATTTCCTCCAAGGAGGCATGCATTTTCCAAAAAGTGCGAAACACCCCTCAAATGAGTTTGAACAAAGATCTTTGAAAATAAATTTGAGGCCGATCGGATGGTAAGCAAAAAAGTTACGTACAAACGTTTTTCGTGAATTTTCCACACTTGCTGGTGGAATTTCCCGAAACCCCATCTTAACGTGCTCCTACATCACATAAGGAAGCTACAGTGAAAATTTCAGCTTCCTAGTTCTTACGGTTTGAGCTGTGCGTTGATCACCACTCAGTCAGTCAGTCAGTCAGTCAGGACAAACAGTTATATGTTATGTGAAATCGTGTTCAATACGATCGGATGCCAGCAACAAATATTTTTATTATAGTTCTTAGCATATTTTCTAAATATCTGGATTAATTTTATAAATTTAATGAAATATTCTCATGTTGGGATGTAAAAGTAAGCTACAAACTAAAATGTGTGTTTTCTGTATTTTGGCAAAAGAATAAAACATGAATTAAAATAATTTTTAAAAAATCTGGGAAAACGTCTTCAGTACGATGGGTAGCCAACATCAAATATTTTTATTACAGACTAAATTTAAAAATTAGATGATATTAAGATTTAAAATAAAATCTGTGTTTTCTGTCGTTAAACGGAATGGAATAAGGGAAAGGAATAAAATACGAAATGAAAAGCAACAAATATTTGTATTACAGTTCTTAGCATATTTTCTAAGGTTCTTGATTAGATTTAAAAATTTTGTGAAATGTGCACCATATATTTTTTATTACAGTTCTGGGTATATTTTCATAGGTTCTTGATTGAATTTAAAAATTTGATGAAATATTCTTATGTTGGGCTGTAAAAGTAAGCTTTAAACTAAAAACTGTGTTTTCTGTCGTTTGGCAGAAGAATACAACACGAATTAAAATGATTTTTAAAAAAATCTGTGAAATCTTGTTCAATACGATCATAGGTGCTTGATTAAATTTTAAAATTTGATGAGATATTCTCATTTTTGGCTGTAAAAGTAAGCTTTAAGCTAAAATCTGTGTCTTCTGTCTTTTGGCAAACGAATAAAATACGAATTAAAATGATTTTTAAAAATATCTGTGAAATCGTGTTTAATACGATCATAGGTGCTTGATTGAATTTAAAAATTTGATGAGATATTCTCATGTTGGGCTGTAAAAGTAAGCTTTAAACTAAAATATGTGTTTTCTGTCTTTTGACAAACGAATCAAACACGAATTCAAATTATTTTTTAAAAAAATCTGTGAAATCGTGTTTAATACGACCGGATGCCAGCAACAAATATTTTTATTATAGTTCTTAGCATATTTTCTTAAGTTCTTGATTAATTTTAAAAATTTGATGAAATATTCTCATGTTGGGCTGTAAAAGTAAGCTTTAAACTAAAATCTGTGTTTTCTGTCTTTTGGCAAACGAATAAAACACGAATTAAAATCATTTTTAAAAAATCTGTGAAATCGTGTTCAATACGATCGGATGCCAGCAACAAGCGAAATCGTGTGCAATACGATCGGATGCCAGCACCATATTATTGTATTACAGTCCTTGCCATATTTTTCTAGGTGCTTGAATGAATTTAAAATATTCTTATGTAGGGCTGTAAAAGTAAGCTTTAAACTAAAATCTGTGTTTTCTGTCTTTTGGCAAACGAATAAAATACGAATTAAAATGAAATTTTTAGAAAATCTGTGAAATCGTTTTTAATACGACCGGGTGCCAGCAACAAATATTTTTATTATAGTTCTTAGCATATTTTCTTAAGTTCTTGATTAATTTTAAAAATTTGATGAAATGTTCTCTATTTGGCTGTAAAATAAAGCTATAAACTAAAATGGGTGTTTTCTGTCTTTTGGCAAACGAATAAAACACGAATTAATATAATTTTAAAAAAATCTGTGAAATCGTGTTCAATACGAACGGATACCAGCAACAAGCGAAATCGTGTGCAATACGATCGGATGCCAGCACCATATTATTGTGTTACAGTCCTTGGCATATTTTTCTAGGTGCTTGATTGAATTTAAAATATTCTTATGTAGGGCTGTAAAAGTAAGCTTTAAACTAAAATCTGTGTTTTCTGCCTTCTGGCAAACGAATAAAATGTGAATTAATATGATATTTTTAAAATATCTGTGAAATCGTGTTCAATACGATCGGATGCCAGCAACAAATATTTTTATTACAGTTCTTGGCATATTTTCCTAGGTTCTTGATTCAATTTAATACGAATTTAAATGATATTTTTAGAAAATCTGTGAAATCGTTTTTAATACGACCGGGTGCCAGCAACAAATATTTTTATTATAGTTCTTAGCATTTTTTCTTAAGTTCTTGATTAATTTTAAAAATTTGATGAAATGTTCTCATGTTTGGCCGTAAAATAAAGCTATAAACTAAAATGGGTGTTTTCTGTCTTTTGGCAAATGAATAAAACACGAATTAATATAATTTTTAAAAAATCTGTAAAATCGTGTTCAATACGAACGGATACCAGCAACAAGCGAAATCGTGTGCAATACGATCGGATGCCAGCACCATATTATTGTGTTACAGTCCTTGGCATATTTTTCTAGGTTGCTTGATTGAATTTAAAATATTGTTATGTAGGGCTGTAAAAGTAAGCTTTTAAACTAAAATCTGTATTTTCTGTCTTTTGGCAAACGAATAAAATGTGAATTAATATGATATTTTTAAAATATCTGTAAAATCGTGTTCAATACGATCGGATGCCAGCAACAAATATTTTTATTACAGTTCTTGGCATATTTTTCTAGGTTCTTGATTCAATTTAATACGAATTTAAATGATATTTTTAGAAAATCTGTGAAATCGTTTTTAATACGACCGAGATGCCAGCAACAAATATTTTTATTGTAGTTCTTAGCATATTTTCTTAAGTTCTTGATTAATTTTAAAAATTTGATGAAATACTCTCATGTTTGGCCGTAAAATAAAGCTATAAACTAAAATGGGTGTTTTCTGTCTTTTGGCAAACGAATAAAACACGAACTAATATAATTTTTAAAAAATCTGTGAAATCGTGTTCAATACGATCGGATGCCAGCAACAAATATTTTTATTACAGTTCTTGGCATATTTTTCTAGGTGCTTGATTCAATTTAAAAATTTGATGAGATATTCTCATGTTGGGCTGTAAAGTAAGATTTAAACTAAAATCTGTGTTTTCTGTCTTTTGACAAACGAATAAAATACGAATTAAAATGATATTTTTAGAAAATCTGTGAAATCGTGTTTAATACGACCGGGTGCCAGCAACAAATATTTGTATTATAGTGCTTAAGCATTTTTTCTTAAGTTCTTGATTAATTTTAAAAATTTGATGAAATGTTCTCATGTTGGGCTGTAAAAGTAAGCTTTAAACTAAAATCTGTGTTTTCTGTCTTTTGGCAAACGAATAAAACACGAATTAAAATAATTTTTAAAAAAATCTGTGAAATCGTGTTCAATGCGAACGGATGCCAGCAACAAGCGAAATCGTGTGCAATACGAACGGATGCCAGCACTATATATTTGAACTAGCGGGTATAACCCGGCCTTGCCCGTGGCACAAATGTTATAAAATCAATGTTCTCAAACAAATTTGAAATGATTGTGAAACTGATCGGATGGTAAACAAAAAACTTTCATACAACCGTTTTCCGCCAATTTACCACTGTTCCGAGTCGAATTTCACAATTCGCTGAAATACGTATTCATTAAGTTCTTATGGAGAGCTTTGAAAATAAGTTTGAAGCAAATCGGACACAACAAAAAATCTTTGGGTCGCATACCACCCGAGAAAGTTTGGATTCTGCGAAAAGTGTGAAACACGTCTCAAATGATTTTTCTTATAGATCTCTGGAAATGAATTTGAGGGCGAAACGTCACCCACCAAATTTTTGACCCCCATTTCCACCAAGGAGGAACGGATTTTTCGAAAAGTGTGAAACACCCCTCAAATAAAATTTGAACAAAGATCTTTGAAAATAAGTTTGACGCCAATCGTATGGTAAACAAAAAAACTTTCATACAACCGTTTTCCGCAAATTTACCACTGTTTCGGGTGGAATTTCCCAAATCGCTGAAATACGTATTTATTAAGTTCTTATGTAGAGCTTTGAAAATAAGTTTGAAGCAAATCGGACACAACTCTTAACTTCGCCCAAAAAAATCTTTAAATCGCATTCCCCCCGAAGAAGTTTGAGTTCTGCGAAAAGTGAAAAACACGTCTCAAAAGAAATTTCATATAGATACTTGGAAATGAATTTGAGGGCGAAACGTCACCCACCAAATTTTTGACCCCCATTTCCTCCAAGGAGGCATTGCATTTTCCAAAAAAGTGCGAAACACCCCTCAAATGAGTTTGAACAAAGATCTTTGAAAATAAATTTGAGGCCGATCGGATGGTAAGCAAAATAGTTACATACAAACGTTTTTCGTGAATTTTCCACACTTGCTGGTGGAATTTCCCGAAACCCCATCTTAACGTGCACCTACATCACATAAGGAAGCTACAGTGAAAATTTCAGCTTCCTAGTTCTTCGGTTTGAGCTGTGCGTTGATCACCACTCAGTCAGTCAGTCAGTCAGTCAGTCAGTCAGGACAAACAGTTATATGTTATGTGAAATCGTGTTCAATACGATCGGATGCCAGCAACAAATATTTTTATTATAGTTCTTAGCATATTTTCTAAATATCTTGATTAATTTTATAAATTTAATGAAATATTCTCATGTTGGGATGTAAAAGTAAGCTACAAACTAAAATGTGTGTTTTCTGTATTTTGGCAAAAGAATAAAACATGAATTAAAATAATTTTTAAAAAATCTGGGAATACGTGTTCAGTACGAAGGGTAGCCAACATCAAATATTTTTATTACAGACTAAATTTAAAAAATTAGATGATATTAAGATTTAAAATAAAATCTGTGTTTTCTGTCGTTAAACGGAAAGGAATAAGGGAAAGGAATAAAATACGAAATGAAAAGCAACAAATATTTGTATTACAGTTCTTAGCATATTTTCTAAGGTTCTTGATTAGATTTAAAAATTTTGTGAAATGTGCACCATATATTTTTTATTACAGTTCTGGGTATATTTTCTTAGGTTCTTGATTGAATTTAAAAATTTGATGAAATATTCTTATGTTGGGCTGTAAAAGTAAGCTTTAAACTAAAAACTGTGTTTTCTGTCGTTTGGCAGAAGAATACAACACGAATTAAAATGATTTTTAAAAAAATCTGTGAAATCTTGTTCAATACGATCATAGGTGCTTGATTAAATTTAAAAATTTGATGAGATATTCTCATTTTTGGCTGTAAAAGTAAGCTTTAAGCTAAAATCTGTGTTTTCTGTCTTTTGGCAACGAGTAAAACACGAATTAAAACGATTTTAAAAAAAAATCTGTGAAATCGTGTTTAATACGATCGGATGCCAGCAACAATTATTTTTATTACAGTTCTTGAAATATTTTCCTAGGTTCCTGATTGAGTTTAAAAATTTTATGAAATATTGTTTAGTAGTTCTTTAAAAGTAAGCCTTAAACTAAAATATGTGTTTTCTGTCGTTTGACAAAGGAATAAAACACGAAATTAAATGATTTTTTTTTAAATCTGTGAAATCGTGTTTAACACGATCGGATGCCAGCAACAAATATTTTTATTACAGTTCCTGGCATATATTTCTAGGTTCCTGATTGAGTTTAAAAATTTTATGAAATATTGTTTAGTAGTTCTTTAAAAGTAAGCTTTAAACTAAAATATGTGTTTTCTGTCGTTTGACAAAGGAATAAAACACGAAATTAAATGATTTTTTTTTAAATCTGTGAAATCGTGTTTAACGCGATCGGATGCCAGCAACAAATATTTTTATTACAGTTCCTGGCATATATTCCCAGGTGCTTGATTGAATTTAAAATTTTTATGAAATAATCTTATGTAGGGCTTTAAAAGTAAGCTATAAACTAAAATCTGAGTTTTCTGTCGTTTGGCAAAAGAATACAACACGAATTGAAATGATTTTTAAAAAATCTGTGAAATCTTGTTCAATACGATCATAGGTGCTTGATTGAATTTAAAAATTTCATGAAATATTCTCATGTTGGGCTGTAAAAGTAAGCTTTAAAACTAAAATCTGGGTTTTCTGTCGTTTGGCAAACGAATAAAACCTGAATTAAAATCATTTTAAAAAAAATCTGTGAAATCGTGTTCAATACGAACGGATGCCAGCAACAAGCGAAATCGTGTGCAATACGATCGGATGCCAGCACCATATTATTGTATTACAGTCCTTGACATATTTTTCTAGGTGCTTAGTTGAATTTAAAATATTCTTATGTTTAGCTACAAACTAAAATCTGTGTTTTCTGTATTATGGGAAAAGAACAAAACATGAATTAAAATAATTTTAAAAAAAATCTGGGAATACGTCTTCAGTACGATGGGTTGCCAACATCAAATATTTTTATTACAGTACTAAATTTAAAAATTAGATGATATACTCTAATGTATTGTTTTAAAAGTAAGATTTTAAAATAAAATCTGTGTTTTCTGTCGTTCAAACGGAAAGGAATAAAGGAAAGGAATAATAATACGAAATGAAAAGCAACAAATATTTGTATTACAGTTCTTAGCATATTTTCTAAAGTTCTTGATTAATTTTAAATGATTCTCAACTTGGGCTATCAAAAGGAAGCTTTAAACTAAAAACGAACAAAACACGAATCAATTAAAATCTTATTTTAAAAAAAATTGCGAAAGCGTGTTCAATGCGATCGGATGCCAGCACCATATATTTTTTATTACAGTTCTGGGTATATTTTCTAAGGTTCTTGATTAATTTAAAAATTTGATGAAATATTCTTATGTTGGGCTGTAAAAGTAAGCTTTAAACTAAAATCTGTGTTTTCTGTCGTTTGGCAAAAGAATACAACACGAATTGAAATCATTTTTAAAAAAATCTGTGAAATCTTGTTCAATACGATCATAGGTGCTTGATTAAATTTAAAAATTTGATGAGATATTCTCATTTTTGGCTGTAAAAGTAAGCTTTAAGCTAAAATCTGTGTCTTCTGTCTTTTGGCAAACGAATAAAATACGAATTAAAATGATTTTTAAAAATATCTGTGAAATCGTGTTTAATACGATCATAGGTGCTTGATTGAATTTAAAAATTTGATGAGATATTCTCATGTTGGGCTGTAAAAGTAAGCTTTAATCTAAAATATGTGTTTTCTGTCTTTTGACAAACGAATCAAATACGAATTTTAATGATATTTTTAAAACATCTGTGAAAACGTGTTTAATACGACCGGGTGCCAGCAACAAATATTTTTATTATAGTTCTTAGCATATTTTCTTAAGTTCTTGATTAATTTTAAAAATTTGATGAAATATTCTCATGTTGGGCTGTAAAAGTAAGCTTTAAACTAAAATCTGTGTTTTCTTTCTTTTGGCAAACGAATAAAACACTAATTAAAATCATTTTTAAAAAAATCTGTGAAATCGTGTTCAATACGAACGGATGCCAGCAACAAGCGAAATCGTGTGCAATACGATCGGATGCCAGCACCATATTATTGTATTACAGTCCTTGCCATATTTTTCTAGGTGCTTGAATGAATTTAAAATATTCTTATGTAGGGCTGTAAAAGTAAGCTTTAAACTAAAATCTGTGTTTTCTGCCTTTTGGCAAACGAATAAAATACGAATTTAAATGATATTTTTAGAAAATCTGTGAAATCGTTTTTAATACGACCGGGTGCCAGCAACAAATATTTTTATTATAGTTCTTAGCATTTTTTCTTAAGTTCTTGATTAATTTTAAAAATTTGATGAAATGTTCTCATGTTTGGCCGTAAAATAAAGCTATAAACTAAAATGGGTGTTTTCTGTCTTTTGGCAAACGAATAAAACACGAATTAATATAATTTTTTAAAAAATCTGTGAAATCGTGTTCAATACGAACGGATACCAGCAACAAGCGAAATCGTGTGCAATACGATCGGATGCCAGCACCATATTATTGTGTTACAGTCCTTGGCATATTTTTCTAGGTGCTTGATTGAATTTAAAATATTCTTATGTAGGGCTGTAAAAGTAAGCTTTTAACTAAAATCTGTGTTTTCTGCCTTTTGGCAAACGAATAAAATGTGAATTAATATGATATTTTTAAAAAATCTGTGAAATCGTGTTCAATACGATCGGATGCCAGCAACAAATATTTTTATTACAGTTCTTGGCATATTTTCCTAGGTTCTTGATTCAATTTAATACGAATTTAAATGATATTTTTAGAAAATCTGTGAAATCGTTTTTAATACGACCGGGTGCCAGCAACAAATATTTTTATTATAGTTCTTAGCATTTTTTCTTAAGTTCTTGATTAATTTTAAAAATTTGATGAAATGTTCTCATGTTTGGCCGTAAAATAAAGCTATAAACTAAAATGGGTGTTTTCTGTCTTTTGGCAAATGAATAAAACACGAATTAATATAATTTTTAAAAAAATCTGTAAAATCGTGTTCAATACGAACGGATACCAGCAACAAGCGAAATCGTGTGCAATACGATCGGATGCCAGCACCATATTATTGTGTTACAGTCCTTGGCATATTTTTCTAGGTGCTTGATTGAATTTAAAAATATTGTTATGTAGGGCTGTAAAAGTAAGCTTTAAACTAAAATCTGTATTTTCTGCCTTTTGGCAAACGAATAAAATGTGAATTAATATGATATTTTTAAAATATCTGTAAAATCGTGTTCAATACGATCGGATGCCAGCAACAAATATTTTTATTACAGTTCTTGGCATATTTTCCTAGGTTCTTGATTCAATTTAATACGAATTTAAATGATATTTTTAGAAAATCTGTGAAATCGTTTTTAATACGACCGGGTGCCAGCAACAAATATTTTTATTGTAGTTCTTAGCATTTTTTCTTAAGTTCTTGATTAATTTTAAAAATTTGATGAAATGCTCTCATGTTTGGCCGTAAAATAAAGCTATAAACTAAAATGGGTGTTTTCTGTCTTTTGGCAAACGAATAAAACACGAACTAATATAATTTTTAAAAAATCTGTGAAATCGTGTTCAATACGATCGGATGCCAGCAACAAATATTTTTATTACAGTTCTTGGCATATTTTTCTAGGTTCTTGATTCTATTTAAAAATTTGATGAGATATTCTCATGTTGGGCTGTAAAAGTAAGATTTAAACTAAAATCTGTGTTTTCTGTCTTTTGACAAACGAATAAAATACGAATTAAAATGATATTTTTAGAAAATCTGTTAAATCGTGTTTAATACGACCGGGTGCCAGCAACAAATATTTTTATTATAGTGCTTAGCATTTTTTCTTAAGTTCTTGATTAATTTTAAAAATTTGATGAAATGTTCTCATGTTGGGCTGTAAAAGTAAGCTTTATACTAAAATCTGTGTTTTCTGTCTTTTGGCAAACGAATAAAACACGAATTAAAATAATTTTTAAAAAAATCTGTGAAATCGTGTTCAATGCGAACGGATGCCAGCAACAAGCGAAATCGTGTGCAATACGAACGGATGCCAGCACTATATATTTGAACTAGCGGGTATAACCCGGCCTTGCCCGTGGCACAAATGTTATAAAATCAATGTTCTCAAACAAATTTGAAATGATTGTTGAAACTGATCGGATGGTAAACAAAAAACTTTCATACAACCGTTTTCCGCCAATTTACCACTGTTCCGAGTCGAATTTCACAATTCGCTGAAATACGTATTCATTAAGTTCTTATGGAGAGCTTTGAAAATAAGTTTGAAGCAAATCGGACACAACAAAAAATCTTTGGGTCGCATACCACCCGAGAAAGTTTGGATTCTGCGAAAAGTGTGAAACACGTCTCAAATGATTTTTCTTATAGATCTCTGGAAATGAATTTGAGGGCGAAACGTCACCCACCAAATTTTTGACCCCCATTTCCACCAAGGAGGAACGGATTTTTCGAAAAGTGTGAAACACCCCTCAAATAAATTTGAACAAAGATCTTTGAAAATAAGTTTGACGCCAATCGTATGGTAAACAAAAAACTTTCATACAACCGTTTTCCGCAAATTTACCACTGTTTCGGGTGGAATTTCCCAAATCGCGGAAATACGTATTTATTAAGTTCTTATGTAGAGCTTTGAAAATAAGTTTGAAGCAAATCGGACACAACTCTTAACTTCGCCCAAAAAATCTTTAAATCGCATTCCCCCCCCCGAAGAAGTTTGAGTTCTGCGAAAAGTGAAAAACACGTCTCAAAAGAAATTTCATATAGATACTTGGAAATGAATTTGAGGGCGAAACGTCACCCACCAAATTTTTGACCCCCATTTCCTCCAAGGAGGCATGCATTTTCCAAAAAAGTGCGAAACACCCCTCAAATGAGTTTGAACAAAGATCTTTGAAAATAAATTTGAGGCCGATCGGATGGTAAGCAAAATAGTTACATACAAACGTTTTTCGTGAATTTTCCACACTTGCTGGTGGAATTTCCCGAAACCCCATCTTAACGTGCACCTACATCACATAAGGAAGCTACAGTGAAAATTTCAGCTTCCTAGTTCTTACGGTTTGAGCTGTGCGTTGATCACCACTCAGTCAGTCAGTCAGTCAGTCAGTCAGTCAGGACAAACAGTTATATGTTATGTGAAATCGTGTTCAATACGATCGGATGCCAGCAACAAATATTTTTATTATAGTTCTTAGCATATTTTCTAAATATCTTGATTAATTTTATAAATTTAATGAAATATTCTCATGTTGGGATGTAAAAGTAAGCTACAAACTAAAATGTGTGTTTTCTGTATTTTGGCAAAAGAATAAAACATGAATTAAAATAATTTTTAAAAAATCTGGGAATACGTCTTCAGTACGAAGGGTAGCCAACATCAAATATTTTTATTACAGACTAAATTTAAAAATTAGATGATATTAAGATTTAAAATAAAATCTGTGTTTTCTGTCGTTAAACGGAAAGGAATAAGGGAAAGGAATAAAATACGAAATGAAAAGCAACAAATATTTGTATTACAGTTCTTAGCATATTTTCTAAGGTTCTTGATTAGATTTAAAAATTTTGTGAAATGTGCACCATATATTTTTTATTACAGTTCTGGGTATATTTTCTTAGGTTCTTGATTGAATTTAAAAATTTGATGAAATATTCTTATGTTGGGCTGTAAAAGTAAGCTTTAAACTAAAAACTGTGTTTTCTGTCGTTTGGCAGAAGAATACAACACGAATTAAAATGATTTTTAAAAAATCTGTGAAATCTTGTTCAATACGATCATAGGTGCTTGATTAAATTTAAAAATTTGATGAGATATTCTCATTTTTGGCTGTAAAAGTAAGCTTTAAGCTAAAATCTGTGTTTTCTGTCTTTTGGCAAACGAATAAAATACGAATTAAAATGATTTTTAAAAAAATCTGTGTAATCGTGTTTAATACGATCGGATGCCAGCAACAATTATTTTTATTACAGTTCTTGAAATATTTTCCTAGGTTCCTGATTGAGTTTAAAAATTTTATGAAATATTGTTTAGTAGTTCTTTAAAAGTAAGCCTTAAACTAAAATATGTGTTTTCTGTCGTTTGACAAAGGAATAAAACACGAAATTAAATGATTTTTTTTTTAAATCTGTGAAATCGTGTTTAACGCGATCGGATGCCAGCAACAAATATTTTTATTACAGTTCCTGGCATATATTCCTAGGTTCCTGATTGAGTTTAAAAATTTTATGAAATATTGTTTAGTAGTTCTTTAAAAGTAAGCCTTAAACTAAAATATGTGTTTTCTGTCGTTTGACAGAGGAATAAAACACGAAATTAAATGATTTTTTTTAAATCTGTGAAATCGTGTTTAACGCGATCGGATGCCAGCAACAAATATTTTTATTACAGTTCCTGGCATATATTCCTAGGTGCTTGATTGAATTTAAAATTTTTATGAAATAATCTTATGTAGGGCTTTAAAAGTAAGCTATAAACTAAAATCTGAGTTTTCTGTCGTTTGGCAAAAGAATACAACACGAATTGAAATGATTTTTAAAAAAAAATCTGTGAAATCTTGTTCAATACGATCATAGGTGCTTGATTGAATTTAAAAATTTCATGAAATATTCTCATGTTGGGCTGTAAAAGTAAGCTTTAAAACTAAAATCTGGGTTTTCTGTCGTTTGGCAAACGAATAAAACCTGAATTAAAATCATTTTTAAAAAAATCTGTGAAATCGTGTTCAATACGAACGGATGCCAGCAACAAGCGAAATCGTGTGCAATACGATCGGATGCCAGCACCATATTATTGTATTACAGTCCTTGACATATTTTTCTAGGTGCTTAGTTGAATTTAAAATATTCTTATGTTTAGCTACAAACTAAAATCTGTGTTTTCTGTATTATGGGAAAAGAACAAAACATGAATTAAAATAATTTTAAAAAAATCTGGGAATACGTCTTCAGTACGATGGGTTGCCAACATCAAATATTTTTATTACAGACTAAATTTAAAAATTAGATGATATACTCTAATGTATTGTTTTAAAAGTAAGATTTAAAATAAAATCTGTGTTTTCTGTCGTTAAACGGAAAGGAATAAAGGAAAGGAATAAAATACGAAATGAAAAGCAACAAATATTTGTATTACAGTTCTTAGCATATTTTCTAAAGTTCTTGATTAATTTTAAGATTCTCAACTTGGGCTATCAAAAGGAAGCTTTATACTAAAAACGAACAAAACACGAATCAATTAAAATCTTATTTTAAAAAAAATTGCGAAAGCGTGTTCAATGCGATCGGATGCCAGCACCATATATTTTTTATTACAGTTCTGGGTATATTTTCTAAGGTTCTTGATTAATTTAAAAATTTGATGAAATATTCTTATGTTGGGCTGTAAAAGTAAGCTTTAAACTAAAATCTGTGTTTTCTGTCGTTTTTGGCAAAAGAATACAACACGAATTGAAATGATTTTTAAAAAAATCTGTGAAATCTTGTTCAATACGATCATAGGTGCTTGATTAAATTTAAAAATTTGATGAGATATTCTCATGTTGGGCTGTAAAAGTAAGCTTTAAACTAAAATCTGTGTTTTCCGTCTTTTGGCAAAAGAATAAAACACGAATTAAAATGATTTTTTAAAAATATCTGTGAAATCGTGTTTAAT